>JZKD02S2247246.1:26048-40202 GCA_000966675.3 Picea glauca
CCAATGCATACTCTTCTTTAGGTTACATACCATCATAAGGTTGAATACAAGTGATTGAATGAACATATTTGAATGGAAGGAATCTGTCCTTCTTCTATTATATGAGAGCTAAGGGAGGGCAACATACAATGTGGGCCTTACCCCTTACAAGAAACTTACAATGAGCACTTATAGACCAACATAAGTGAGATTATACACTCTAATGTACATGCATCATGATTCAAGGTGATTTCATGCACAATTATAATGGCTCCAAGGTGATTTAGATACACAAGGAAAGTCCACATCTCTCCATCACAAGCCTCCATGAATTCCATCGATCATCCTAGGAATTGTACTCCATTGGGTTAACTGCCCCTACAGGAACATTGTAGAATCCCCATGCATCCTTGAGCCATATCCGATCCTTCGAATATGAATCCATGTTGTCACATGCCAACTAGGGCATAATTCCCTCCTCCAAGTTGCATGACACTCCTCATCCCATGTAGGGTGCTCTCCAAGCAAGTGGATTCTTCATGGAGCCCCAATGAAGGGCGTTCACCAAACTGTCAAGAGAAATCCAATGCCTAAGTGAAGAACACTAAGTCAACAACCATATGAGGTCAAGCATCCAATTATCAAGCTATATTAATTGTGCAAATCCATCAAGGACTATCTCTCATGTGCTAATCCATCTTGAACCATCCAGGTGCTGAACATACACCATGTACCCCAAATCTCATGAAGCACCCCAAACATGGTGTACACAATTTCAAAGTAACACTGAAAGTTAACACTCCCTCTTTATGAGGAAAGTATTTACATCGAAACCTATCTACTCCCTCTACAACTCCACCAAATATGCTACATGCAAATATGTCCCTTTTGCAGTCCCAAAATCAACCACTGTCACCTGTAAAGAACCTGTCACCCATGTTATCATAACATCACAATTCTCCAATGAGTGATGATCACCTGTGAATATGAAGGAATATCTCTCTAGAACAAAAGAAACATTTCGAACTCCATCATCCTCCAACTTAGTGTCATGGGTCAAAATCAACGAACACCACATCATGCGTTGTCCAGGATGCCTTTTAGAGAAGATCACATCTCCATACAAGGTCAAGACAAGTGTATCACATCTATCAAATTCACAAGGATAGAGATCCATACAAGTCAACTACTCAATTCTTGAATACAATGCTTTTGGTATAGACAACAATCCATGGAAGGTCATTCAACACCCTGTGAACATGAGAGTCACTCTCATGCACCTCAAATTCTTTTGCAACTAGACCAACTTGAACTAGGTCAACTCCATCATCCTGAGAGAATCCTAAAGTAAGAGTAACATCATGTTCAAATCCCTCTGTTTGAGAGAATCCATGATTCCTAGCAAGAGTATCATTATGGGAAACTCCCTCTATCTGAGAGAATCCACGATCCCTAGGTCTATACTCTATAGTACTCCTATTAGTTGAAACTCTAGACTCTGTCTCAACATCATCCTCAATCAAGGCATCACATATTTTCTCCACTAAACAACTAGAAGGATCATGGATGAAGTCAATATCATCATCACACTTCTCCTCTTTGCATTTTGGTCTCATAGATGGAATAAACCAATATAACATGACTAGAATTTCTCCTAGGTGGTACCCTTGACCTCATTAAATATCTAAGTGTTCCCACATGATTTTGATCCTCTAAATTTGGAACAAAAAACTCAACATTCTCCTTGAAAGGAAGTTCTTCTTCAAACTAGTGACCAATAAAATGTGATCCAACTCAAGAACATCACCTAAAGGCATCCAAAATGAAATGGATCCAACTCCTCTTACAGGGTAAGTGGCATCATCGCCAAGCTTCACAATGTTGCCTCCCACTTTCTCATGGATCCTAGTAATCATGGACCTATCATATGTCACATTTATCGAAGCTTCACTTCCCATATACCAACCAACACTAGACACAATGTTAGAATATAAACAAGAATTCATGGAAAATGTAGTGTCAAATTGATAGTTAATTTTTACTACACTTGCAACAATGCCAACTCCAACTTGTCTCGCGCCCTTTCCCTTCTTCTTCAGTGGAAACTAGTCTGCATAATGTCCCATCTCATGACATTGGAAGCTCATCACTTTATTCAAGTATTTCTTCCATATGTATGTCCCATGTTTCTTCTTGAAGCCTTTTTGATATTCTTCTACGTCTTTCCAATGAAACCAATAACATATAATTCCCCTTGTTGTTATGAAAAATATTGCAATATGATTTCTTCATGCACAACCTCAACCCAAAACTTGGAAAACTTTGGTATATTTCCTCAAGAACAATCTCCCTGAACAAAAGGTGTCTAGGAGGGAGAAATCCATTTTAGGGAAATGGACACTAAAACCTTATCCTCCACCTTAGTTTGAACGATTTCTCATTGATCATGATTAAGTAGCTCGCCATATTACTTGTCTTTCTCATGTGAACAATCAAGAGCTATTTTTGCAAAATCATCTATTAAGAAGCTCAAGAGTTTTGAAATAACTCAACCAAAGAATCAAACATCTTCTTCATGTTTCGTTATCTAAAGTGTGTGAGATGAAGTAATCCTTCATAGAATCAAGAATAATTATCTTCACTTTGTATTCCTAATTTCAATGAGAAACCAAAGGTGTTGGATCGACAAGTTATGGAATCTCCTTCTCAGCATGCCTCCAAATATTTGCCTCCTCCATAAGAATCCGAAGCTTGAACTTCCATTGAACAAACTTAAAATCTCCATCCAACTTGTCACACTCTTTGAGACCAAGAGTCACCTTACATACCTTGAACAAGTCTCAAGTGCACTGAAATCAACAATATATGAAGTAGACGAAAAATATTTATAGGTACAAATGCTTCTCCCAATCAACCTAGGGTTTCTCACCCAATGACCTCAACTAGGTCAAGTACTTGTCCCAAGAAAAATTCTGCTGAAATACAATCTCCCTCTTACTCAAGAGTGATCACAACCATAACAAGATCTGATATCAGGTGGAAATTTCTCAAAATTCAAAATTCAACGGAAAACCAAAAATTTGCCTTCAACCTAGAAGGTTTTGGATCTTAGACCTATGAATTTTTAGCCTTAGAGTTGTTCTAAAACAAGGTACAAAACAACATTAGAAAAAATTACAGTGTTTCACTTCCAAAATTCTTAGCAATTGAAGGAGAAAAAATACCAAACCAAAGGGATAAGTTTCAATCCTTCTAGGGAAAATTATCAGCCAATAACCAAATCCTAAAATACCTTTTTACAATATTAATAATACTAGTATAACAACAATATGATAGCAATAAAATCAACCCTTTATATTCTTCACTTAGATGAGAAATCACTTAATAATTGTCCTTTTACTTATGTCAAATCAACAAGACATATATTGATGTAAATAACAATTATACATAAAGAACATATATAGATGAGATCAAATCTGAAAATTACATAAGTTTTGGATACCTAGAAACTTCGTTAATATGCTCAAGATGAAGTACATGTACATACCATATCCTTCTCTCAAGGCTGGTACAATCCTCCTAGCTCTCCAAAGTCTATCTAGGAAAAATCAATAAGAACCTAGCAACCAAGAAGATCCAATATGCAAGAATCACTCCAACACATCCTCCAAGGCAAGACATCCTCTCCTTCTCTTCTTATTCACAATTCCATCCTAGCATTTTATTACAAAATTGTTAGGATATTTAGACACTTAGGGGTTAGTTAAGATCTACTTGGTCTAATGTGTCATTAGGTAAAAGTGTGTTTCTTAGTGTGTTTCTTTATTATGCATTAGTATGCATTTGTAGTTAGGAAATCCGACAGTCATGATATGTTCCCGACATAGAGTGATCCGACGGTTCATATTCTCCTCGATCTTAACGACCATTGATCTGTGGTTTAAAACCTAATTGGTCCATGATCTCTATTTAAAAATCATGTAGGGTCATTTTCCAATGATCGATTGTGAGAAACTCTCTTGTAAAATCTCTCTGTAATATTTTCTTTTTCATTAATAAACTACTCCAAGTGGCCGCGTTGGTTGGGGTCGTGGATGTTTCCCTGTAGGGGTTTTACCATGTCAAAACATTGGTGTACTTGTATTTGATATGGTTGTGTGAGTGGTTATTGAATGTTTTTGACCTCTGTTGGAATATTTGTGTTGTTGAACATGGTATCAAATATTGTTTGAAGACCCGCTCCTGTTGTAGATCGAGATCGTGAAACCGAGTTGACTCATCTCCATTTTCTGTCATTTCCATACATTTCTGCATTGAGATGAATGCTCCATTGTGTCCAGAGCGCTTGTTTCAGTTAAGAACACTTTTCGTTTCACTCGAAAAGGTTTTCGTTTTCCCAAGATACGACCATTTCAATCAGATCCGGAGGTATAAAGACTAAATACGCTCTCCAAGGCCGTCTTCCACAACAAGAACACCCCCAATCCTCTTACTAAAAAATACAATATGTTTTGCTAGACCATTTGGTTAAAATTTGCTTATTAAGTAAGAGGTCTTGAGTTCAAGTCTCTCTTTTTGTTACTTTTTTTGAAAAAGTTCATGCTCAAATTGTAAAGTGTATTTCACTTCAAGTATAAAAGTGAATCACTATAAGTAGCTTTAATATTTTATTTTAGAGTTATTTATTTTGCATGCAACTTTTCTTTTATAAAGTAACTTAATTGTAAAAGTGATCTCCACTTCTCTTTATAAAAATGAGTCACTTCATAAAACAACTTACACCACCACGTGGTCCTTTTGTTACCGTTTATGCCTTTTTTAAAAATGGCATAACTTTCACATCCGAAGTCCGTTTTTAGTGCAATTTTTTTTAAACCACATAATTTTTCGAGATATTTCCATCAAGATCATCGGTTTGAGTTTTTAAATCCATATTATCTGCATATTTTATATGACTTCGTCTAGTAATGTTTTGCTTACTAGCACCAACTACTTCCAATGGAAATCTCATATGGAGGATTTATTAAGAAGTAAAGGCTTGTACCAGATTACCTTGGGAAATGAAAAAGAACCCACTGATGATGATAAGAAATTCAAATGGGATAATAGGAGTGACAAAGCACGTGGACTAATCAAAATGTCCATCTCTCCTGATTTAAGGTTCCACCTTAAAGAAATTGATGACCCCGATGAAGCTTGGGAAAATATTGAATCTGTGTTTGGTAAACTCAATATTATTCAAGAAAAACAGTTAGAAAATCAAGTACCGACTTTAAGTCCAAGTGATTTTTATTGGATTGGAGACTATATATCTAAGTTTAAAATACTCAGAATGTTATGTGAAGAATGTCAGATAAAGATGGATGAAGAGAGTTGCATCTATCTTATTCTTGCTAAGCTAGGTAATGCATATTTTGTGTTTGTATCTACCTTTTATGCCATCAGAGAGGCTCTAGGGAAAACTTATCAAAAACCTACTCTGGAGTCCTTTTGTGATGCTTTGATTAAAGAGGAATATAAGCTTGTACAACTTGGAGTGATTAGCACTACAGGTACCTCCGCCAAAGCCTTAGTCGCCCAAGAGAAAGATAAACCCAAGAATCCAAAGAAGCAACATCCCCACTACAACAACAAACAACGTAAGGGTCCCAAACCCACTTAGACAACTTCAACTCCTAATGGTGACAAATGAGAAAAATATAAAAATAAGAAGACTCACAGACATTGCAACTTTTGTGATAAAGATGGTCATGATGAGTCCAAATGTTTCAAGAAGATGGAAGTTTTAGAAGTAACAATGAAGAAACACAACATCAATATTGATTCTTCTTCTTCTTCTTCTTCTTCTCATGGACATGCACTTTCTGCTTCTGGTTTCTCCTTCAATACAACTTCTACTTCTTCTTCTGATGAGTGGCTTATTGATTTTGGAGAATCTTATCATATGACTAAGGATAAAGACATATTTTCTGCTCTAAATGAATATAACACCAAGAAAATATTTGTTGGTGATGATAGATCTCTTAGTGTTGTGGGTTCTGGAATAGTTCTAGTAGATAATGGTCATTTCAATGACGTATTATGTGTTCCAAGTATTTATTGTAGCCTTATATTAGTATATCAAATCACTCATTCAGGTGAAGGTAAAACCATAGAGTTTTCACCTCACCAAGTTGTTATCAAGGATATAAAGGATCCTAAGCATGTTCTAGAAACTGGAATTGCTGATGATATTACCATGTTGTACAATTTTGACAACTTTGGGTCATCATCTTTTTCATCAGTTTTTGTTGCTCACAATGATGACTTGAGCAAACTTTGGCATGAGTGGTTTGGTCATCTAAACTATCACTCATTGCAACAACTATGTAATCAACATATGGTGACTGGTCTTCCTCCTGTTTCATGCAGAGATGGTTTTTGTGTTGGTTGTGTTCTCGGAAAACATCATCGGGACAATTTTGACAAACGTGCCTCTTGGCATGCCTCGGGCCCTTTGCAGCTTGTTCACAGTGATTTGTGTGGTTCACTTTCTACTCCTTATTTTTCTGGGTGCAAGTATTTCTTAACTTTCATTGATGAATTTTCCAGACGTACATGGGTTTACTTCTTAAAACTTAAGAGCGAACTATTTGACAAGTTTTTGGCCTATAAGGCCCTTGTAAAAAAGGAATATGGACACCAAATTCAAATCTTAAGAACACATAATGGAGGTAGATATGTGAACAATAATTTTACAAGTTACTGCACTACATAGGGTATCCAAATGCAACACACTGTTCCATATACACCACAAAAAAATGGTGTTTCCGAGAGAAAGAACCGCACATGAAAAGAAATGGCTAATTGTATGATCCAATCTAAGGGATTAAGTGTAAAGTATTGGGCGGAAGAAATCAACTGTGAAAATTACATAGTAAATCACACTCCCACAAAGGCTCTTAAAAATATAACACTGGAAGAAGCTTGGACTAAAATTAAACCATATGTAAGTCACTTCCGTGTATTTGGAAGTATAGCATGGGATCACATTCCTGATGAGAAAAGGAAAACATTGCAGCCTAAAAGTGAGAAGTGTATATTTTTTGGTTATTCTGAAGATGTTTTGGGTTATATAATTCTTCAACCACATTGTAATGAAATTATTATTAGAAGAGATGTTAAATTTTATGAAAATATCTTGGTCTGCGAGCCTAATTCAACAATTGTGCCTTCTTGAGCCTGCGATCCATCTTCGACGTTTGTGCCTTCTTCTGTTTCTATTATGGTTTCTTCTTCAGATGATGATAGTGAGGATGGAAATCCACCTTCACCTGCTCACCTTCCTCCAGATGAGTCCTTTGAATCTGAACGAGCACCAGCTCCACCGCTTCCTAGATGGGTCTGTTCAACATGAGAAGTAGCTGGTAATCTTGTCGGTAATCCTTCAGATTAGCGTCAAACACGTTTATAGTTCCAACGAGCCTCTTCTCTTTTGGCTCAAGTTTTAGAGACTCATAATCCAGAGACATTTGCAGAAGCTTCAGGTCATCCAGATTGGGATACAACAATGAATGAAGAGTATCGTTCTTTAATGGAGAACGATACTTGGGATCTTGTACCTCTTCCAAAAGGAATAAAACTTTCCATATGTAAATGGGTCTACAGAACTAATTATGCATCAGATGGAAGTGTTGAAATACAAAAGACTTGATTAGTTTCCAAAGAATTTTCCCAAGTTGAAGGAATTGACTATAATGAAACCTTTTCCCCTGTATCCAAAATGAATTCCATCCACCTTGTTTTTACCCTTGCTGCCTCACATAAATGGGAGGTCCATCATATGGATGTTAAATCCGCCTTCTTGCACGAATATTTGCAAAAATAAATATACATGGAACAACCTCTTGGCTATTTACAGAATGACTCTAGCCTTGTTTGTCACCTTAAGAAATCTCTTTATGGTCTTAAGCAAGCTCCCTGAGCTTGGTATGCCAAAATGGACAACTTTCTTATTGACACTAGATTCTCTAGATGCCATTCTAATCCTAATTTCTATACCAAGAAAGTAGGAAGCCATCTCATAATCCTTGTCCTTTAATTCGACGACCTTATCCTTACTAGTAGTGACTCAAAACTTTCAAACCGTGTGAAAACTAGCCTTAAGAAGAAATTTGAAATGACAGACTTCGGTTTTTTTCACTATTTCCTTGGCCTCCAAGTTTTGCAAACCAATGAAGGAATTTTTCTTTCCCAGTATAAGTATGCTTGTGACCTTCTTCGTTGCTTTCACATGGATGATTGTAAACCAACCCCTTCTCCCTTCCAGTCTGGAGTCAAGCTTACTACCACCTGTACTTCTCCCGAAGTTGATGCTACCCTGTACCATCAGTTAGTTGGTAGCCTCTTATACTTGACTCATACCCGTCCTGATCTTTCCTTTGTTGTTGGTATTGTTTCTCGGTATATGAAAAAAACACATGAAAGCCATTATAAAGAAGCTAAAAGGATACTTCACTATGTCCATGGTACAGTTCAGTTCATAATACATTACAATTTAGGGGGGACTCCTTTATTGGTTGGTTTCACTAATTCAGATTCGACTGATGACCTTGATGATCAGAAGTCTACTGCAAGTTATGTTTTCAGCCTTGGTTCAGGACCTATCCCATGGGCCTATAAGAAACAACAGGGTATTACACTATCTTCAGTAGAAGCATTGTATCGAGTAGTGGTAAATGCAAGTCAGGAAGCCTTGTGGCTTCGACAAATCCTTTCAGAGTTTGGATTCTAGCAACAACATCTGACCAACCTTTGGTGTGACAATTAGAGTTCCGTCAAGCTTGCCAAAAACCCAATTCAACATTAGCACAACAAACACATCGAGATACACATTCACTTCATCAAAAATCTCATTCATGATCAAGTTATTGAAGTGATCTTTTTCCCTACAGAAGATCAAGTTGTAGACATTTTCACAAAGTCTCTTACAGAAGTGAAGTTTTCCAAAATTCGATCTATGTTAGGAGTTCAAGAAGTTGTCATTAAGGGGGGATATGATCTAATGCCTCCTTCCTTCTCCTATTGTGTAACTATTGTAAATACTTGAATCCTATCCCAAGTTGTTCTTAAGGGGGGATGTTAGGATATTTAGACACTTAGGGGTTAGTTAAGATCTACTTGGTCTAATGTGTCATTAGGTAAAAGTGTGTTTCTTTAGTATGCATTTGTAGTTAGTAAATCCGACGGTCACAATATGTTCTCGACATAGAGTGATCCGACGGTTCATATTCTCCTCGCTATTAACAACCATTGATCCGTGGCTTAACACCCGATTGGTCCATAATCTCTATTTAAAGAGCATGGAGGTTTATTTGTCGATGATCAATTGTGATAAACTCTCTTGTAAAATCTCTTTGTAATATTTTTCTTTTGCATTAATAAACTGCTCCAAGTGGCCGCGTTGGCTGGGGTTGTGGATGTTTCCCCATAAGGGTTTTACCACATCAAAACATCGATGTGTTGATATTTTATTTGGTTGTGTGAGTGGTTACTTAAGGTGTTCATCCTCTGTTGGAATACCTATGTTGTCGAATAAAAACCCTAGTCTCTAATATCTAAGGGATAAACCCTAACCCTAGACCTCCAAGATTCTCTACGATACTGCAAAAATACCAATAAACCCAAGAGAGAGAGAGAGAGAGAGAGAGAGAGAGAGAGAGAGAGAGAGAGCGCACATGTGAAGACTCCAAAGAGAGAGAGGCAAAGAGAGAGAGGTTGGTGTGCACTCTTTTATAGGTCACATCTTATCACAAGAGTGGATACAAGTGAGTGAATGAACATATATGAATGGGAAGACTCTCTCCTTCCTCTATTTATATGAGAGGTAAGGGAGGCCAACAATACAATGTGGGATTTATTCTTTACAAGAAAACTACAATGAGAATTTTTAAACCATCACAAGTGAGACAATACACTTTAAAGTACATGTCATTCTCCACGTTGATGTTCTGTGAAATAATGTCTCTAAGGTGATGTAGTTATACAAGGAAAGTCCACATCCCTCCATCACAATTGTTCACAAACTCCATCAATCCTCTTAAGCAATATGCTCCACTAGGTTAGATTCCCCTACAAGAATACCATAGAAGCCCCAAGCATCCCCAAGCCATCTCTAATCCTCCAAATAGGAATCCAAGCTATCACATGCGAACTAGGTCTTGATGCCCTCATCCAATCTACACAATTCTCCTTATCCCATGTAGGGTTCTCTCTAAGAAAGTGGATCCTTCATCTACCCCAATGAAGGAGACCCACCAAACCATCAAAATAACTCCAACGACCAAGGGAAGAACATTAAGTCAATAACCATACGAGGTCAGGCATCTATTAAGCAAGATACTTCAGCTGTTCAAATACATTAAGGACTATCTCTCATGTGACAATCCATCTCATACCATCTAGGGGATAGCCCTTGTTCTTTGGTTGTGCCTAATACTTATGACACAAGTCCTTCTGATTAGTACCATATTCCCTCTATGTCAATGCTCAAGTCAATACTGCATTAGACGTATCCTAGCAATCTTACAGTAGCCCTTGGAAATACACCATGTACCCCAAATATCATGAAGCACCCCAAGCATGGTGTAAACATTTTCATATTAAACATGAAATTTAACAGTTCAAGCTTCATCATTTTCTCCTCTGGAACATGAATGTAGACAAGACTCCCAAACACCCAAAAATGAGAAACACATGGTTTCTCTCATGTGAAAGATTCCTCTAGTTTCTTGTCCTTCAATACCTTATGAGGACACCTATTTATATTGTAACCAACACCATTATATTCCTTTTCCCAAAGAAACATGGGAAAATATAATTCATGAATTATGGATTTTGCGTCTTTATGATGACCTTGCTCTTCATCTTTGGAACCCCATTTTTTTGAGAGATGCAAGACACAATGAGCACCCTCTTTATTGTTTCATCCCTACAAAATATATCAAAATATTTGGAGGTATACTTTCCTCTATTGTCCAATCTCATTATCTTAATCTACCTACCATCCAATTCTTCACAAGAGCTTTGAATTCTTGAAACTTCACAAAGACCTCATCTTTAATATTCATGAAAAAAATCCAAGGTTTCCTAGAGGAATCATTAATGAATGGAATATAGTAAATGTTTTGTGACAATGAATTCAATTACATAGGTGCACACACATATGAATGAATTAGATAAAGAATTCCTCTTGATCTATGCTCATTTCTCGTAAATGTAGCATTGGAATGATTGTCATGCACACATTGCTTGCACACTCTAGTTTTCTCAATATTGAAGTCCAATGTTCCCTACACCATGTCCTTCAAGAGGGGAAAATATCCATAATGCAAGTAACCTAATCGTATTTTGCATAATCACATAGATTGTCACTATGATGCACCAAAGCTCCATGCTTTATTGGATATGCTAGAAGAGTGTGAAGGTCACCATTACACATTCCTTTCGGAAAAACTCACACATTGTGCTTTCTGATGATCACTTTTTGTTCATCAAACTTAGTGACACACATAAGATCTATTAAGAAATAATTTGAAACAATATTCCTTTTTAATTTAAGATCCCATAACACATCATGTAGTTGAAGAACATCACATGATGGAATGAAAAATGAGAGAGCTATGTAGTATGGCTTGAGTGGTGGATCATCAGGCTTCCAACATCATTTGGTATAGAGACAAATTGGTTCATTCTTCTCCCATATCGAAGAATATCATTCCACTTTTCCTGTAGATTTTAACCTTGTACAATATTTTATTGCAAATAGATTTTCAATAAAAGAAAAAAAAAGATACAATGGAAAATACACACATTACACAGATATTTTTCCCCTGGAAACTCAAAACCAGGGAAACCAACATATTCTATATTCATTCATAGTGATACATTGTTTACAATAAAATATACATATAGGATTCAATGACATCCAAAACCCTAACCCAATGACTTGGATTAATCAACAACCCTAATTCCTTAATCGAAAATAGAAAACCGTTGGCAAAAACCATGTGCCGAAAAACCACCCAACAATGGACACAAAAATCGAGGTGACATGAAAAACAAGGCAAAAATGCAGTACGTTTCCCGAGGAAACAAAAAATTTCTCATAGGTTCTGCCCCCGAACCCCCATGCGGGGGGGCTATCGCCCCCTTGAAACCCCTCTCAATCTCTCATGCATGCCCAACACAACGTAGCAAACACTTGAGCTAGTC
The DNA here is from genome assembly GCA_000966675.3 of Picea glauca. Classification (NCBI taxonomy): domain Eukaryota; kingdom Viridiplantae; phylum Streptophyta; class Pinopsida; order Pinales; family Pinaceae; genus Picea; species Picea glauca. The sequence continues at coordinate 38,280 of JZKD02S2247246.1, forward strand.
GTGCAAAGAATATAAAACATACCCAACATTCTCCCACTTGTTGTTTTCTTTGCATACAAGAGGTTACACGGTTACATAGTCAACAATCTAGGGAAACAATGCCCATGGATCCTCTATACCAAGAGAACTTCTCAGTGCTCACAAATTTTGTTAATGAATTTGCACCATTGTTCAAAGTTTCAACCTTCATCAACAACACTTTCTTTTCTTCAACCATGTCTCTCACATAGTGATATTGAATATCAATATGCTTTGTCTTTGAATGATAAGCCAGGTTCTTCACCAAAAAAATTGCACTCTGACCCTCACAATCTATCCTTATAACTTGATGTACAAACACAATACATGAACACAATCTTTGTAACCATACTACTTCCTTACTTTCATGAGTGGATGACATGTATTCAAATTCTGTAGTTTAAAGTGCCACTACAACCTGCCTTTTTCTCATCCAACTAATTGCTCCTCCAAATAGGTTAAACACATACCTGCTTGTAGATATCCTACGATCCAAATCTCCAATCCAGTATGCATCCACAAAGCCATGTATGTCCAACACTTTTTCCAATGCTGGTCTTCCTTGGTAGAAAAATCCATAGATAGCAGTGCCATGCAAATACCTGAAAACTATTTTTACTGCTGTCCAATGTGCCTTCCTTGGTTTTTACATATACCTGCTCAAAAATCCCACTGCATGTGCAATGTTTGTTCTAGTACAGACCATTGCATACATCAAACTTCCAACTGCACTCACATATGGAACATGAGACATGTCCTCCTCCTCTTCTTGTGTCTTGGGACACTGATCCACAGATAACTTTACACCAACATGATTAGGGACCTTGACTGATTTACATTCCTGCATATTAAAACTCTACAATATTGTCTCGACACATTTTCTCCAATTTAACCAGATTTTCCTCTTTTTCCAATCTCTTTTAAATTCCATGCCCAATATGAAATTTGAAGCACTGACATACTTCATGTCAAATTTATAGGACAACTAGGTTTTTCATGTCCTGGATAATCTCTTTGTTGTTTCCTATCAACAACATGTCATCCACATACAAGACCAAATAAATCAAATGATCACTAATTAATTTAAAATACACACATTGATCCTCTTTGCTTCTTGTGAAGCCAAGTCCCAACATACAAGTATCAAATTTTTGATACCACATCCTTGGTGATTATTTTAAACCATATAGGGACTTTTTCATCTTGCATACCATCTCCTTCTTTCCCTTCACAACAAAGCCTTCTGGTTGATTCATATAGATTTATTCTTCTATATCCCCATGTAGGAATGTTGTCTTCACATCCATCTGTTCTACTTCAAAATCAAATGCAACAACAATAGATAACATAAATCTTATAGAAGTTAACTTGGAAACAAGAGAAAAAATGTCACTAAAATCAATTCCCTCAACCTAGAAATAACCCTTTTCTACTAACCGAGCTTTGTATTTATCCACTTTTCCTTTTGCATTCAACTTCTTTTTAAATACCCATTTGCTGCCAATGGGATTTCTTCCAGTCAAAAACTCCTGTTGATTAAGGTTGGTTGTCATTGATGTCAGCCCTTGAAGAAAGACCCATAGCACAAAGGTTTGGGTAATGGACCCAATAGTGTTTGATGTAAATATGACTCATTATTTTTTTTGTCATGGTTGATAAGAAGTAAATATGGATGAACTCCAAAGTGGTCCCGTTATGGTGAGAGCCCTCACGGGAAGACGCTTTGTGGAGTAAGAGAACCCATGCTTAATTGTGGAATAATGAGATGCAGGAAAGTGAATTTGTCAGGGATCCTATATGGATAGTTCTTGTCATGTCATTTTCGGTGGTATGTAGAACGTCACATAATTCCTCACGGTTAGAGAGTTATGGCCATGAGAAGTTGGAGACCCCAGGTTTGGGTAA
>JZKD02S2247246.1:44636-63171 GCA_000966675.3 Picea glauca
CCCAAAGGAAGGGCCTAGCACCTCCCCCTATAAACCCCCCCTGCGTGCCTGATGCAATGTAGCAAGTACTTGAGCTAGTCATGCAAATAATATAACACATACCCAACATTTTCCCCATGGAATCAACGAGCTCCTTTTGACTCAGGGAAAGCACACCATTTGTGGATGGGACAATTGGTATATGATGTAGAGATTCACACAGTATCAATCACTATATCTAGCTCACCTTATCCATCCAATTTATAGGGAGGGACTCTTGGTTCTGGTTCAGTTTCAAACAACCTATCTCGATCACTGAGTAAGTGGCATCATTACCAAGCTCCAGTTGAATGATGGAATCTTGTTCTTGTAATTTGAAGAACACTGCTGTGTTCACTGTCATGTGTCTAGAAACTCCACTACCCATGTACCTTCCAACACCAAAAGTGGTGTTAGTGTAAAGTAAAAACATGATAGAGAAGGTTTACTCTAGTTTGGATGCAAGCTCATCAACTCCCTAAATGCACTTCATGCACATTGTTGCTAGTTTTCCTTCCCCTTGTTCTTCTCAATACATTGAGAAGCATAGTGGCCATTATTGTGGAAGTTGAATCAATTCACATGGATTATATCTTTCTTTCCTTGGTTCGAATAAAATTCTTGTTCTTCTAGCCCCTCTTAGGGCCTTTCCTACTGTTATCACATAGAATTGCAAGGGTAAACAATATTTTCAGTTTTTGATTTTGAGTCATAGGTTTTCATTAAGTTTTCAGTTTTATGTCCCTTTTCTATAGTCATTTTTCAATTTTTGATGTAAATAAGATAAGGTTAATTTTGGCTTTGTTCTAGAGTCATTGGGTTATGCCTTGCTATCATAACAAGTCGAATAAAGCCTTCATGAGTCACATCTTTCAATTTCTCCATCATCACCCTGACACATCACCTGCTCCATGTTGTACATAGACCCCTCCTTTTTTCACCTTTATCCATTTATATGTCAAATCAATTTTGATCTATACGTTGGAAACTCACTAGGAGAGTTTGCAGTGCATTCAAAGGTACAACATGCATTCATTGCCATCATTTCATTTATGGATCGTGTCAATGAAGATCTCCTTATTTCCAGAGATGATATTTTAAACCAATGTTCAGGGATTATGTCATAAATGATTCTAAATGTGATCCAAAAATGATCCAAAGAAGAACAAGGACAACTTAGAATTTGCAGAAGCAACTCCAGAAGCTCAAAATGGCCTCAGTAGACAGAGAAAGGGAAAAAATTCAAAGTCCTCAAAACTCAGTGAAACTGGCATTGTCGCGAAGAGCGTGTCGTAAGATTTCCATTGACGTAAATGGATCGTCAAATAGAGTTATAGATCAAAATATATACACGATTAAAGTTTTGGTCAACTTGGCCCAGTCAACAGGGATGAGTCAACATCTGTACTGCTGACATTAGCATCAATACATATGATATCAATGTCTGTACAATATATGTGGCACAAGCAGAGGGTGAAACATGTCATGACGACATCGGCATGGTTATGTGGCAGCACCAGAGGCTACCACATGTCACTCATTTTTGACATTTTTAGGTCAACATGTGGACCAACGAGGAAGTGCCACGTGGTAGTCCATACAACCACATGGTAGATCGTACGAGACTTGGAAGGCTGATGTGATAGGTGACTGTGAAAGTGGATGGTGTGGGACAATGGTTGGATGCCATGTGGCCCAATCATGGGATGCCACCTGGCAGTGGGAAAATGCCCAATGAGGGCCCAAAACTGGATTTTCAAAAATAAAAAAAGTAGTCTGCCAAATCTGGTGAAGTCCCACCAAATCTGGTGGCCAAACTACAACTCCGACAAATCTAAACAACAAATATAAACTTTGTGGTGGTTCCAATCAATCAATATATATATATATATATATATATATATAGTTATAACAATAATCCCAAAAGGGGAGGGCCACGGGCTTAACCCCGAGACCTCCTCCTATCCAACGCCTTACAATAACATCCACCAACCGTTGGGCCATCAGGCTYTGTTGGTTAGTCTGCCCGACATTTCACTTAAATGATGATTTTTACCATGTACGAGAGGAGGGCACTCGACGGTATGGGTGAACACGATTTTCGAGACATAGTACAGAGAATTAATTGCAGGGTGCATGCAGGAAAAACGAGATGAGAGTTCTCAAGGGCCTTGGAGTGCCAGAGTTGGATTGAGGTGCGAAGACAATCATTTTTGGGTTATTCGATGCCACGAATTCAATGGTGTTGCCTATTTTATGATCTGAGCAAAGCTTCTGCAACTTAATTCCAGAATGAGGTATACTTATGTATTTTGCCAAATTCTTTTGCCGAGTTAATAAAAAGGCCTACCCATTTGAGAGTAGGATCCAGAGATGTAGTTCACCAGGGACGAACTCCATTATAAAGTTTTTGTGTTCAGATTTTATCCTTATGTCTCTTCATTATTGAGTTTTTCCTTCTTTATGGTGAACTTTAATTTATGCTCATTTAATAAAATTATTTATAAGTCACTTTGATTAAAATATCCCAGATCATGTTGGTATCAGAGAAATCATATTTGACTTGAATTATTGAGTTTGAATGCTTACTAGGTCCAAGCAGAAGCAGGGTGAAGGAACTCTTAAGAATTTTAATCCCGAAGTTGGCCATGCTGTTGGATTACTGAGAAGGCGGAGGGAGGGGGGNGTTGAATCAATAATAGAGAAATATAATCCTTTTTAACCATATAATGAAAGTTTTATATCAATGTATCCTTATCATCCAATATTTGCAGAGTAAATAAACATTGAGCAAATGAACAATCATACACATACATAGTATCCCAATGTTTTTACGTGGAAACCCAAAGTGGTAGAAAACCACACAATGCATTTTCGTATATGTATTGAAGAATTACATTCAATGGAAGCACCAACTTCCTTTTTTTTCCAACCGCAACTGGAAGGAGGCTCCAACCCCCTAGTTTCTCAGGCTACAACCTGAGGGAAGCTCTAACTCCCCAATTCTCTGGCTACAACTAGAAGGAGGATACAACCCCCTATGTTCTCCGGCTACAACAGGAAGGTGGCTACAACCACCTGTCCTTGCCCCGTCCAACCACCCCGACGTATAAGTAGAGTGATGGAACCACTGTCACACTATCACTGTGATATATACTGATGTAAATCTGTACCAATCTACCTGCACCAAACAACCTGTACCAATAACTTGAACCATGCATAAACCATGCCTCAACATGTACCTAAACCTATACCATAAACAAGTGCATCAACTATGTACCAAGTATATATCAATAATTATCAACTACTCATCAACTATGACTCATCAAGATGTACCAACATCATCAACTATACACCTCATGTATGTGCCAACCCTTCAACTATTTGTCTCAACCATGTACCCAAAATGTACCTCAACCAAAATCCCTCATCAATTTCATCATCAAAATATGATTTGTAACTTTGTAATAGAACTGGTGTATATGATCACATACCTGCAAACCTTCCTTAACTTTAACAACAAGAGACTAGCATTTTCATCAAACTTTACTTTAGTCTCACATGACTAGTTTTGGATTAGTCAACAACCCTAACTTGAAATAATCATAACTATGTACCTGTAATAAATAAAGATATAAAAATATTACACAATGTTCTTCAGTGTGTTTTATGCAATTCCTCTAGGTGTCACTACTTGGAACCTCTCAAAAAAGGAGTTATAGAAAAAATGACATACCTTATTGAATTCTGGCTTATTCTAGAGAGCGAACTTGTAGAGTGTGCCCCACACAGAATATTTGTTGTATGGATATGAAATTGTACACAAAATACTAAAGACTGTAATCTAACTAAAACATTTGGTCTTTCTGAATTTGGATCTGTTATGAAGAAGTTATGACGTTTTTATCCGAAACACCTGTTTTAGACTAGTTTCAGGACTAACCACAAACCTTATTTTCCACGGAGTGTAACTCCAAAAATACAATGAACCACAAGCTAAAATTCGTACCAAAACTACTTGGATACATTTTCTGAATGGCCTCCCAATTTCACGGTCTGAATCATTCTAGAAAAAAAGTTATTGTGAAAATGGTGAGATGACATGTAAATAACATACCTTAGAAAACATCATCAAAATAATTTATCCTCCCTTGAATTTCGGCCTTCTTTACTTCACCTTTCCTATGAAATTTGTCTTATATATCCTTTTGTTACCTCAGTCACCTGTAGATATTCAATATGCTCAAGTGTAATTAAAATGAGAGAGCCTTGCCTCTTATTTATACTCTCCATGTAGCTTCCTTAGAAGCATCTTCTAGGCCACTTTGTCCACATAGCCACTTTGTCCACATAGTCACCTATGTCCAACTTTGCCCAATTTTCCACTTGTCCATGTATCCAATAGCCACTTTACCATTTAACCCATTTTATTCATTTTAGGGTTAACCTTCTTATAACCACTTTCCATAATTAGAAAGTTCTCCATTTACTTTATTATTTAAATAATCTTCAATGACTTTGTCACTTCACTTTATTATTTAAATAATTCTCTTTGATTTTGTCACTTCACTTTATTATTTAAATAATCCTCTTTGACTTTGTCACTTCACTTTATTATTTAAATAATCCTCTTTGACTTTGTTACTTCAATTTATTATTTAAATAATCCTCTTTGACTTTGTCACTTCACTTTATTATTTAAATAATTTCTTCTTTGCAAGCACTTTGACTTCTTTGACCTTTTGGGGTTTCAAGCCAATCATATGAGGGTCCTTGAACTTCATAAGACCACAACTCTCAAACCATGAGGAGTTATGTGACATTCCACATACCACCAGAAATGGCATGACATGTACTATCCATCTAGAATAGTATTACCTACAAATATATCAAAACTCATACCATTATGCATCAAACAAACTTGGGTCCATTACCTAAACCTTTGTGCTACCAAAATTCACTATTAGACTTTCTTCAAGGGATGACATTAATGATAACTTACCCAATTAATCAACAGTCTCCCCCTTTGTCATTGATGGAAACACTCTGATGTAATAATGAAATCATATCACTCATGCTCCCTCTGGAACCATGCCTGCGTCTCTGTGACCAATGATCCCCCTGGAACCATGCCTTTGTCCTCTGCATCTGATAAATCTCTCCCCCTTTGTCATCAATGGAAAATGTATCTTTCCATTCGGGGCTGCTCCCCCTAATTGACTTATCTGATCTCCCAACCTGAACTATCCTCTTTATGGTGCTTCCTTGTGTACATCTAAGACATATAAGATAATCATTCAAAATCATTCATTCTGTAGTATAAATAATTCTGATTCTCTGGCGAAGATATTCAAAGGCTTCCAGTGGAAGTGGTTTGTAAAGATGTATGTCACTTGTTATTTTGTGCCCACATATTGAACTCTGATGTTCTTTTCTGCAACCTGTTCCTGTAGAAAGTGATACTTGATTGGAATGTGCTTCGTCTTGGAGTGCATCACCGGGTTCTTTTAGATACTAATGACACTTGTATTATCACAATAGATTGGAATGGGCTCATCATACTCAACCTGTATATCTGTCAGAGTTTGTTTCATCCATAGAACCTGCGTACAACATGTTGTTCCTTAAATATACTCTGCCTTGACTGTAGATAAAGATATTGATGATTGTTTATTTCTTATCCATGATACTAAACACTCACCCAAGTATAAAGTTTCTCCACTGGTGCTTCATCGATCATCAATGCAACCTGCCCAATCTCCATCTGTGTAGGAAATAAGTGATAGATCCTTTCCTTTTGGATACCATAATCCAAACTCTTTTTTTCCTTTGAGATATTTGAAAATCCTCTTCACTTCTAATACATGTGATTCCTTTGGTGTTGCTTGAAATCGTGCCACCTGTCCAACTACCTGCATTAGATCTAGTCTGGATGTTGTCACATATAGTAGGCTATCTATCATTGACTTGTATTTCCTCTGATCTATAGACTTTGAATCATCATCTTTGCTTAAATTGCAACTAGTTTGCATGAGAGTGATAACTGGTTTGCAATCTTCCATTATGAACATCTTTAACATTTCTCTTATATACTTGGTTTGAGAAATAAAAATTCCTTGGTTGCTTTGACGTATCTGAAGACCCAAAAAGAAGGATAGTTCTCCAAGTAATCACATTTCAAATTCATTCTGCATGTCCTTTGCAAATTTTGGTTTTAACATGTCATCAGTACTTCCAAAAATAATATCATCAACATAAACTTCAATTAATAAAATACTATCTTGAGTTACCTTGATGTAGAGGTAGAGGTTGTTGTCTACACTTCCTTTTCTGAACCCTGCCTATTCTAGATATTTATTCAGTCTAGAGTACCATACTCTAGGATCCTGTTTTAGACCATACAAGGCCTTCTTTAATTTACACACATAATCCGCGTTCTATGACAAATGAAATCCTTTTGGTTGTTCAATGTAGACTTCTTCTTCAAGTTCCACATTCAAAAAAGATGATTTTACGTCCATCTGATACACTTTAATATTTTTGGAGCATGCATAAGATAAAATCAATCAGATTGCTTACATTCTGACAATTGGAGAAAATGTCTCTTCAAATTCAATTCCTTCAACCTGTGCATATCCTTTACATGCCAATCTAGCTTTGTTCCTTGTAACTTGTCCATCTTCATTCAATTGATTCCTATACACCCACTTTGTGTCGATCACATACTTATCCCTTGGTCTTGGAACCAATTCCCAAGTGTCATTTTTCTCTTTTTGATCCAATTCTTCATCCATTGCCTTATTCCAAATTGCATCCTTGCTAGCCTCTTCAAAACAGGTTGGTTCAATCATAGATGAGAGTGTTAGGTGTGTTTGTTCTGGTGAACAAATTCTTCTTCTAGTCTCAAATCCCACATCTTTGTTTTCAATAATTTGATCTGAAGGATGATTCTTCTCTACTCGTCTTCTAGGTGTCTTTGGAGGAACTTGTTGAACTTTCTCTTTTGCTTCTATTGGATACTCTTCATCTTACCCTTCTACTTCTTTTTCATCTTCTGCTTCTTCTTCGTAAATCTCTTCCATTGATTCACTTTCTTCTTTCTTTAATTCTTGTTACGTTGATGCTTTCCACAAATTTGTTCAATCTCAGGTTGTAACACTTGTATGCTTTCCTTGTACTTGAGTAACCAACAAGTACTCCTTTGTACACACTAGAGTCAAACTTTCCCATTATGCCATCTTCTCTTTTGATGTAGCATTTGCTTCCAAAAACTCTGAAGTGCTTCACATTTGCCGGTCTTCCTTTCCATAGCTTGTAGGGAGTTTTGTCAGTGTTGTTTCTAAGAATTACTCTATTTTGAATCTGAAATACTATATTCATTGTCTGTGTCCAAAAGATATCTGTCAATTTGGAATCCATCAACATTGTTCGAGCCATTTTCTATACTGTCCTGTTCTTTCTTTCAACAACTCCATTATGTTGAGGTGTCCTAGCAACGGATAATTTCCTTTTTATTCCATGCCTACTACAATAGTCCATAAATTCCTTTGAAGTGAAATCTCCTCCATTATCATATCTCAAGCATTTGATTTTTTAATCCATTTCATTTTCAACCATTTCCTTGTAGACCTTGAATTTTTCAAAAGCTTTTGACTTATTCCTGAGAAAGAAAACTATAATCATTCTTCTATAATCATCAACTAATAACATAAAATATTTCTCACCTTTTAAACCCTTTGTTGTAGTTGGTCCAACTAGATCAGTAAGCACAATTTCTAGTGGTCTTGTCGTTGAATATTCTTTTGATTTAAACCTGGTCTTTGTTTGCTTTCCTTGTTGACAATGCTTGCATAAAGTGTTGGTTGGTTTCGTGATCTGGGGAATTTCTCTAACTGCTTCCCTTTTGTTGACTTTGACAAGGTTATCAAAATGTATGTGACCTATTCTTCTGTGCCATATCCAAGTCCTATCCTAGGCAACACTTTTCATTTCCAATTTCACTTAATACATATATGTTGCTTGAATTTCTCGTAGTTGTTGCAATAAATTTTCCTGAACCTTCTTTTATTATCTCACACTTTTGTGAATTGAAAGTAACTTTATGACCTTGGTCACACATTTGAATTACACTTAGAAGATTATGTTTCATATCTTCTACTAGTAGAACATTTTCTGCCTTGGCATTCTTGTTCCCAATTCTGACTGTTCCTTTTCCAATGATTTTAGTTGAATCATCATTTCCGAAGGAGGCTGATCGATCTCTTTCCTTTATTAATGTAAGAAACTTGTCTCTATCACCTGTCATGTATTTTGAACAACCACTTTCAACATACCAACCACGTTTCTTCTTCTTATCTTGTAGAGTGAGTGTGCATTCTTCATTGATGTATTGATTCTTCTTTATTATCCATGTCCTTTTCTGAGGTTCCTGTATGTGACTGTTGTTGCTCTGTTGTGGTTCTCTAGGAGGGACTGTCATTCTGCAATATTTGGCCATGTGTCCAAAGTTCTTACATTTGTAGCATTCCACTTCAGTTCTCAAAGATTCAAACCTGTTGTAACTTCTTCTCTGTGTTTCACTAGGCCTTCTTGGATAACCCTTTTGTGTATGAATTTCAAAGTTGTTTATGTTCCTGTTGTTAGCTTTGCGATTCACAACTTTATGTCCAAAATTATTACATGATAACATAAACCAAAAAAGATAGTTTGATACCTGGGAGTTGAAGATCTTCTGAAAGGAGGTACTCTTATGAATCATTCTTCTTCCCAAGGCCTATCTATTTTTTTTCGGTCGTTGATTCTGAAATCTGAATCTTCTTGGTTTAGGAGTGTCTCTGTAATTTTCTTTGTAGACATTTCTATCCCCTTTTATTGTTTCTGCATAGCTTTTTGGATATGTTTCTTGTTCTGTTTTTTTGGTGCTTGATCCATTTTCTGTCTGATTGTATCCAAGTCCAGACTTGTCATGATGAGGTTTTTGACGATTGATAATGTCATTCAAAACTTTTGAGTTGTTCTGCATATTTTTCTTTTGAAGATCCTTTCTTAATGTGACAATTTCTGCTTCCAAATTTCCAATGATCTTGTCTCTTCCTTCTAGCTATTCTTTGAGTGCTTCTTCATTTTTTTTATCTTCTTCAATTTGAACCTTCAAATTTGTGATCATTTGTTCTAGTTCCTAAGTGTCTTTTTTCTTGTCTAGTTCCGCTTGTAGTTTCTTGTTTTTCTTCTTTTCTCTTCTGATTCTACGACACACAACAATTCTTCTCGATAGTCAACTTCTGCCTCTTCATATTCTTATTCGGCCTCTTCATATTATTCTTCGGAGTCTTATTTATCAGAGTGTTGTTTATCAGAGTCTTCTACTTCCATGAATAGAACTCTTTCTGTCTCACTGTCACTAACTTCATCTTCATATGATGATGATATGTCTTCTTTGGTGCATAAGCTTTTCTTGAAAAATTTCTTTGTGGTTCTTTTGCCTTTATATGTTTGTTTTCTATTTGAGTAACCTTCATCATTTCTCTTTTTCTTATGAGGACATTTGTTATAAAAATGACCAATACCATCACAATTAAAACAAATCAAAGGAAGCTTACCTCTATACCTACCATTGGTTCCCTTGTTCAATCTTCTGACAAAGTTGGCCTCTTCTTCATCATCTTCTGAGATGTCATTGTTGTTTCTATGTTCTTTTTCTTTTTGCTTTCCCTTTTGCTTTGAACTTTTGGATGTTTTGAAGGCTGCTTCTTTTATATATAGATTTTCCTGTTCAGTTATCATTTTATATACTGTGAAGATTCCATGTAGTTTGTCCATGATTATTGAGTTTAGATATGCTCTTTCTTCTAGTGCTGATATCTTAGGGTCAAATATCATAGGAAGATATATTAGTACCTTTTGAACAATTACATATTCTTTGATTTCTTCTCCCAATCCCAAGATTTCATTTACTATTTCATTGGCTCGTAAAAAGTAAGCTACAATGTTCTCATATTCCTTCATCTTTAGTTGTTCGAATTGACCTCTGTAAGTTTGAAGCTTTGCTGCTTTGACTTTTGAATCTCCTTCATAAATATTTCGAAGATTGTCCCAAATCTCTTTAGAGGATTTACAATGTGCAACTTTGGTGAATACCGATTCTCTAAGACCATTCATAAGTGCATTTGTGGCTTTGGAATTATTCTGACTGAGTTTCATTCCTTTCTCATTTGTCGACAGAACTACAGGTGTTGTGTATCCATCTACAATTGATTGCCAAATTTCCAATCCATGTGCCTATATATATGTATTCATCCTTATGGTCCAAAATGCATACTTCTGTCCATCAAACTGTGGTATTCCATTTTTATACATGTTGTTTCTCTCCATGATCTACCTTTTAGTGGTTAAACTGATTTCTGAAGGAACCTGCACTAATACCAATTGTTGGATTACTGAGAGGAGGGGTGAATTGGTAATAGATAAATATAATCCTTTTTAACCATATAATGCAAGTTTTATATCATTGTGTCATTATAATTCAATATTTGTAGAGTAAATAAATAATGAACAAATAAACAATCATACACATACACAATACACCATTGTTTTTACGTGGAAATCCAAAGTGGGAGAAAACCACATAATGATTTTTCTTATATGTCTTGAAGAATTACATTCATTGGAAGCACCAATTTCCTTTGTTTTCCAGCTACAATTGGAAGAAGACTCTAACCCCCTAGTTTCTCAGGCTACAATCTGAGGGAAGCTCCAACTCCCCATTTCTCTTACTAAAACCAGAAGGAGGCTACAACCCAGAAGGAGACTGAATTCTGACTTATTCTACAGAGCGACCTTGTAGAGCCTGCCCCACACAAAATATTTTTTGAATGGATCTGAAAATGTTACATAAAACATTACAGACAATACTCTAACCAACACATTTGTCGTATTGAATTTGGATCTGTTATGAAGAATTTATGACATTTTTACCCGAGACACCTATTTTAGACTAGTTTCAGGACTAGCCACAAACCCCACAAAGTGTAACTCCAAAAATACAATGACCCACAAGCTGAATTTTTTACCACAGATAATTGGATATGTTTTCTCAATGGCCTATCAATTTCATGGTATGAATCATTCTAGAAAAATAGTTATTGCGAAAATGGTGAGATGACCTATAAATAACATACCTTAGAAAGTATCATCAAAAGAATTTATCCTCCCTTGAATTCCGGCTTTTGTTTCTTCAACTTACCTTTGAAATTCAACTTAGATATCCTTTGGTTACCTCAGTCACGTATATATATTCAATATACTCAAGTGTGATATGAAATGAGAGATCCTTGCCTCTTATTTATACTCTCCAAGTAGCTTCCTTAAAAGCATCTTCTAGGTCACTTAACCTATTTCAAGTCACTTAACCCATTTCTAGGTCACTCAACTTATTTCTAGGTCACTTAACCTATTTCTAGGTCACTTAACCCATTTCTAGGCCACTTAACCTATTTTCCTCATTTTTAGGGTTAACTACTTTCCATAATTAGAAAGTTCTCCATTTCTTTATCATTTAAATATTCCTTCTTGACTTTGTCACCTCACTTTATAATCTTCTTTGATTTTGTCACTTCACTTTATTATTTAAATAATCCTCCTTGACTTTGTCACTTTTTTTTACCATTTAAATAATAATTTCTTCTTTGCAAGCTCTTTGACTTCTTTGACCTTTTGGGGCTTCAAGCCTACATATGAGGGTCCTCCAACTTCGTAAGGCCATAACTCTCAAACCGTGAGGAGTTATGTGACATTCCACATACCACCAGAAATGAGATGACATGTACTATCCATATAAAATAGTATTACCTGCAAATATATCAAAACTCATACCATTATACATGAAACAACCTTGAGTCCATTACCCAAACCTTTGTGCTACCAGAATTCGCTACCGAACTTTCTTCAAGGGTTAACATCAATGGAAACCAACCTTAATAAAAAATATCCCCATTTGGCATTGATGGAAACACTCTGATGCAATACTGAAGTCATTTCTCTCATTCTCCCCCTGGAACCATGCCTCCGTCCTCTGTATCTCTGTGACCATTGCTCCCCCTGGAATCATGCCTCTGTCCTCTACATCTAATAAATCTCTCCCCCTTTGTCATCAATGGAAAATGTATCTTTCTATCCGAGGTTTCTCCCCCTAACTGAATTGTCCTCTTTATGGTGCTTCCTCATGTACATATAAGACATACAAGATAAGCATTAAAAAACATTCATTTTGGAGTAGAAATAACTCTGAGTCTCTAGTGAAGATACTCAAAGGCTTCCCGTGGAAGTGGTTTTGTAAAGATGTCTGCCACTTGTTATTTTTTTCCCACATACTCAACTTTGATGTTCTTTTATGCAACCTGTTCTCGTAGAAAGGGATACTTGATTGGAATGTGATTCGTCTTGGAGTGGATCACTGGGTTCTTTGAGATACTGATGGTTCTTGTATTATCAAAATATATTGGAATGGGATCATCATACGCAACCTGTATATCTGTCAGAGTTTGTTTCATCCAAAGAACCTGTGTACAACATGTTTCTGCTGCAATATACTTTGCCTCGACTGTAGATAGAGATATTGATGATTGTTTTTTGCTTAGCCATGATACTAAACACTCACCCAAGTAGAACACTGCTCCACTGGTGCTTCATCAGTTATCAATACAACATGCCCAATATGCATCTGTGTAGGCAATAAGAGATAGATCCTTTCCTTTTGGATACCATAATCCAAACTCTTATGTTCTTTTGAGATATCTGTAAATCCTCTTCACTGCAAACACACGTGATTCCTTTGGTGTTGCTTGAAATCGTGTGATATGAAATGAGAGATCCTTGCTTCTTATTTATACTATCCAAGTAGCTTCCTTTAAAGCATCTTCTAGGTCACTTAACCCACTTCTAGGTCACTTAACCCATTTCTAGGTCACTCAACTTATTTCTAGGTCTCTTAACCTATTTCTAGGTCACTTAACCCATTTCTAGGTCACTTAACCTATTTTCCTCATTTTTAGGGTTAACGAATTTCTATAATTAGAAAGTTCTCCATTTCTTTATCATTTAAATATTCATCCTTGACTTTGTCACCTCACTTTATAATCTTCTTTGATTTTGTCACTTCACTTTATTATTTAAATAATCCTCCTTGACTTTGTCACTTTTCTTTACCATTTAAACAATAATTTCTTCTTTGCAATCTCTTTGACTTCTTTGACCTTTTGGGGGTTCAAGCCTACATATGAGGGTCATCCAACTTCGTAAGGCCATAACTCTCAAACTGTGAGGAGTTATGTGATGTTCCACATACCACTAGAAATGACATGACATGTACTATCCATATAGAATAGTATTACATGCAAATATATCAAAACTCATACCATTATACATGAAATAACCTTGGGTCCATTACCCAAACCTTTTTGTTACCGGAATTTGCTACCAGACTTTATTCAAGGGTTGACATCAATGACAACCAACCTTAATCAACAATCACTCCTTGGAACCTCTTAGAAAATGAGTTATAGAAAAAATGACATACCTTGTTGAATTCTGGCTTATTCTAGAGAGAGAACTTGTAAAGCGTGCCCCACACAGAATATTTGTTGCATGGATCTAAAAATTGTACATAGATTACTATAGACTATACTCTAATAAAGAATGTATGACATTTTTACCCGAAGCACCCGTTTTAGACTAGTTTCAGGACTAGCCACAAACCCTATTTTCCATGGAGTGTAACTCCAAAAATACAACGAACCACAAGCTAAAATTCGTACCACAACTACTTGGATACGTTTTCTCAATGGCCTCCCAATTTCACAGTCTGGATCATTCTAGAAAAATATTTATTGCGAAAATGGTGAGATGACCTGTAAATAATATATCTTAGAAAACATCATCAAAATGATTTATCTTCCCTTTAATTTCAGCTTTCTTTTACTTCACCTTCCCTATGAAATTTGGCTTAGATATCCTTTTGTTACCTCAGTCACTTGTAGATATTCAATATGCTCAAGTTTGATTAAAATGAGAGAGTCTTGCCTCTTATTTATACTCTCCAAGTAGCTTCCTTAGAAGCATCTTCTAGGCCACTTTGTCCACATAGTCACCTATGTCCAACTTTGCCCAATTTTCCACTTGTCCATGTATCCAATAGCCACTTGACCACTTAACCCATTTTCCTTATTTTAGGGTTAACCTTCTTATAACCACTTTCCATACTTAGAAATTTCTCCATTTACTTTATTATTTAAATAATCCTCCTTGACTTTGTCACTTCACTTTATTATTTAAATAATCATCTTTGATTTTGTCACTTCACTTTATTATTTAAATAATCCTCTTTGAATTTTCCACTTCACTTTATTATTTAAATAATTCTCTTTGACTTTGTCACTTCACTTTATTATTTAAATAATCCTCTTTGAGTTTGTCCCTTCACTTTATTATTTAAATAATTTCTTCTTTGCAAGCACTTTGACTTCTTTGACCTTTTGGGGTTTCAAGCCAATCTTATGAGGGTCCTTGAACTTCGTAAGGCCATAAATCTCAAACCATGAGGAGTTATGTGAAGTTCCACATACCATCGGAAATGACATGACATGTACTATCCATCTATAATAGTCTTACGTGAAAATATATCAAAACTGATACCATTATACATCAAGCAATCTTGTGTCCATTACCTAAACCTTTGTGCTGTCGGAATTCACTACTGGATTTTCTTCAAGGGTTGACATCAATGAAAAACAACCCAATTAGTCAACACTTGCATCCCGAAGGAAGAAAGTGGCAGAAGAGGACAAGTATGAAGAACATGAGAAAAACTTCCATATGGTCTTTTATCGCATGTCAGAAATGGTTGAGTGAATGTATGGAGACTACGAGAAGATGATGAAGAAGAAAGAGAAGAAAAAGGAAGCATAAGTTGATGATAATGCTTCAGTAAATCAAGGGGTTTGAGGAGACCCTCCCAAGCCTCCATCTTCACGATCAAGTTCTAGCTCTTCTTCCTATGAGTATTCTCATCATTCTCATCATTCTATCCATAAATATTCTTTTAAGAAACCATTATTAAAGCTTGATGTAAAATTTCCTTTACCTATGTTTGATGGAGATGCTAATCCTAAAAATCTAGATAATTGGATCCGACAGGTTGAAGTATATTTTCATGTTCAACAAATTGATGAAGAGGAAGTTAAAGTGCAATTGGCTTCTCTTTGGTTGGAAGGCATCGCTCTCTTATGGTGGGAGAGAAAAATTCAGGACATAAGTAAGTGTGGTAATATTCTTTCCTTATTGTCGGAATTTAAATTTGCAATAAGGAATTTTTTTTATCCATTGGGTTATTTACATAAAGCAATGATGGAATGGAAAAATTTAAGACAAAGTAAAGGTCAAACTATACAAAGTTTCACGGAAGAATTTAGGAAGAAATATCTTTCATTAAACATTCCTTTGGATTCTTATGAAACTTTAATGAAGTATATTGACGCACTTGACAGTTATATTCATCATAATTTGCTATTGTTTAACCCCACCAGTCTTGACGAAGTTTGTGTGAAAGCCACTCACCTCGAGAACAGGGGAAAGCATGTTCAAGAAGATCCCACAAATAAA
Organism: Picea glauca; assembly: GCA_000966675.3. Taxonomy (NCBI): domain Eukaryota; kingdom Viridiplantae; phylum Streptophyta; class Pinopsida; order Pinales; family Pinaceae; genus Picea; species Picea glauca. The sequence continues at coordinate 60,309 of JZKD02S2247246.1, forward strand.
CCTTCCAATTTCCCACATAAACACTTTAATAAGTTTAAAAGGAAGGAAAAAACTACCACCATTGTAAAGAGAGAAGAAGGAAAACGATCTTGTACTCATTGCAAGAAAAGTGGTCACGATGATGAACACTATTGGAAACTACATCCAGAGAAGAGACTGAAGAAGTTCGGTGGAAAGAGGAAGACAAAGAATGTTGCTACAATGAAATAAGATCTTGGTTCTGATTCAGGAGATGAAGGGAATATCACAACGGTTGGAGTACAAGGTAACAATTCCCTTCATGCTAGTTCAAATTCCAATAACGAGTCTCATGATGATGAAAGAAAGAGGAATGAATTATTTCATAGAAGAGTTGTATCTAAACACACTAATATAGATACATTGTTTGATCTGGGTTCCCAAGTAAACTTGATCTCTGAAGCACTTGTAAAAAATATGGGTCTTGAAACTAAACCACATCCAAAGCCTTATCCTCTTGGTTGGGTACGTGATAAAGAAAAACTTAATGTCACCAAGAAATGTAGGTCAGATTTGATATTGCTTCAAAGTTGATTGATGAAGTGGATTTGGATGTTGTATCACTTGATATATGTGGCATAGTTTTAGGGAGTCCTTATCTTTATGATATAAAAACAATCTTCTTTCGTCATGAGAACACATATCACCTTACTAAGGGGGGATTGGAATATATTGTTAGAGTCCACAACATGAGTATAAACACAACACTTGTTAGTGCAGGACAAATGAAGAGATTCATAAACACTAATAAGAGATATGTAGTCATGGTTTTAAGGGAGAAAGATTTCAGAACATCTGATGCTTTCCAAGGATGTGATCCTTCTCATAAGAAAGAACTAATTGATATTTTTTCTAAGTATGATGATATTTTCCAAGAACCAGATGGATTACCTCCTAAGAGGGAAATCCAACATGAAATACATCTTCAACAGGATTCTCCTCTTCCTAATGTGGGCATGTACAAGATGTTAGTTGTAGAGATGACATATATCAAGAAGTAGGTACACGGATTATTGGATCAAGGGGTCATAAGGCCCAAATCATCTCCTTGTGGTTCTCTGATCATGATGGTGCCAAAGAAAGACGACACATGGCGAATGTGTGTCAATTATCGGGCCTTAAATAAAATCACGGTAAAAAATCGATACCCTCTTCCTCATATAGATGATTTACTTGATCAATTAAAGAATGTTGTTTATTTCACTAAGTTGGATTTGCACAACGGATACCATCAGATCAAGGTTGCAAAGTAAGATGCATGGAAGACTACCTTTAAAACCAAACATGGATTGTTTGAGTGGTTATTTATGTCGTTTGGGCTTTGTAATGCTCTGGCAATTTTCATGCGTGTGATGAATGATGTATTCATGCCTTTTCTAAATGATTTTATGACTGTATATTTAGATGACATTCATATATTTAGCGGGAATTGGGATGAACATGTAAGGCATGTAAAGAAAGTATTGGATACTTTTCAAAGGGAAAAGTTGTAAGTCAAATTTTCCAAATGTGAATTTGGTAAGACTGCACTTGTGTACTTAGGTCATATTGTAGGAGGAGGACAATTGAAAATTTATCCTTCCAAGATTGATGTAATTGTAAATTGTCCTAATCCCAAAAGTGTAACTGAAATATGGAGCTTCTTAGGTGCAGTCCAGTATTGGAAGAGATTCATTTCAAACTTCTCCTTTATAGCATCTCCTTTGCATGCCTTAACCAATGTGAAGAACACTTTTTAATGGGGAGGAAAGCAATAAAATACTTTCAACACTTTGAAGGAAAATATCAGTACCGCACCAGTATTAGCACCGCCAAATCTTCAACAACCCTTCGAGATCGAGATAGATGATAACAGATACGCCATGGGTGCAGTATTGATGCAATATCATATGCCTATTTGTTACCACTATGAAACTTTTAACCAAGCTATTGTTAACTATCCTACATATGATAAAGCATTGTAGGCATTAGTTCAAAGCGTAAAGAAATGGAAGCACTACTTGTTAGGGAAGGAAACAATCATACATACAGATCATCAACCCTTATAGTATCTCCGAGCACAAACAAAACTACAACAATCTCAACATTACAGATGGATGGGTTTCCTACAACAATTTCATTTGGTAATCAAGTACAAAAAGGGTACAAGTAACAAGGTAGATGATATGATTTCTAGACCTCCTATTGTTGCTTCTATTATTTTGAAGAATGCTTCTTTATCTCATGATATCTATGTGGAACAATATGCCATTGATGAAGATTTTAAAGAGGTATATGAGAATCTAACCCATGGTGCACTAGTAGAGAACTATTGTCTACAGGGAAAACTACTCTACCATCTGGAAAAACTATGTATTCGTATAAGTGAACGAGTCCATGTAATACGAGAAGCTCACACTTCTCTTCTGTCTGGGCATTTTGGGGCAGGAAAAACTATGGCTCATCTGCAAAGATTTTATTACTGTCCTCATATGAAAGCAATTGTAAATAAATATGTAAAGGTGTGTGTGATGTGTTCTACTTGTAAGCCCACTAATAGAAAACTGAGGCTATACTCACCACTACCTGTTCCATCCCATCCATGGGAAAGTATCTCCATGGATTTTGTAGGGGGTTTAACAATGTCGAAAAGAGGTCATGACTATTGGTATGTTGTAGTGGATAGGTTCAACAACATGTGTATCTTAATTCCATGTAAAAATCAGATCACTACTGTTGGATTACTGAGAGGGGGGGGTGAATCAGTAATAACGTAATTATAATATTTTTTATTCAAATGTTATATCAATGTAGAATTATTATCCAATAATGAGCAGTAATAAATAAACAATCACACACATACACA
>JZKD02S2247246.1:81388-104139 GCA_000966675.3 Picea glauca
TACTATGGCCCTTATAAGGTGTTGCAAATGATTGGTACTATGGCATACAAATTGTAGTTGCCCGCATCTTCACGAGTACACCTAGTTTTCCATGTTTCATGCTTAAAGAAGGTTATAGCTAACAAGATCCAAGTTCAAACTATATTGCTAGAACTTGACGAGGAAGGAAAAATAATATTGGAGCCTGAAGCCATCATTGGCACAAGAATTTTCCAGCTGTGGAATAGATCCATTTCAAAGTATCTAATTAAATGGAGGAAACTACCGACTGAAGATTCCACTTGGGAAGATGAGTCTTTTATACAGAACCATCCAGAGTTACTCAAGCGTTGTGGACAACATTTGTCTCAAGGGAAGGGGCATGTTAAGCCCTAATATTGTCTCATTACCCCTTAATTGGGGCATATTACATTAGTAATGTTATTTTATTTATGTCGTCTTTATTCCATTAGTTGTAATTATACCTCCTAGTCTCCTATATATACCAAGGATACACTTTCATTTGGAATCGTATGGTACTTGAACATTTATGTGGGGTAAAAGAAGGTTGCCCCCTCGAAGAGGCTTATTATCTGAAATTCTCTCTTTTTCAAGGCGTTGAGTACTTATTCTGAGGTTTTTCTATTCTATATTGATATTTGGTTCTTAACAGTCTCATAGGCCCTAGTAGTTTCAGTCCTATGAGCCTCATCTAGAGATTAAATAGCCTCACGGGTATGTGGCTCGTGCTAGTACTTTGTGGGGCTTGTGCATCACTTCCACCAGCAACATCCCCATGACCAGGATGTCTCGCCGCATCCAAAAAATTCTATAGAAATAAAACATTTGCGTATTTCTCATATAACAACATCAAACAGAATTTCATAATTCGATATATGTAAAAAATAGTCTCTTTTTTTAAATTTCACTTTCCCAAAATTGTTTTATATCCTGCCTTAAAATTTTCATCCTTTCTTTTCCCTCCTTTGTAAGTGGCTTACACCTAGACAATTCAATGAATTCCCTATTTTTCTTTCTCAAGGCCTTTCAAATTGTTTCCATTGGGTTGATGGAATCATATATTTCATCCCACAGATCATTGTTCTTTGATGGTGTGATCGTCTACATCAACAAATAGACATGTTAATTATATTATTATCAACATGAATTTATATGTAAATCATAGTTCTACCTATTGCGAGCTAGTCAGTGCCTTCCCACGATCACCCTACCACATTATAAGATGCATGACATTTTATAATGTTAGAAAATAATCTAAGAAGCATGAGCTATTAAAATGTATGTTAAATATATAAAAAGGAAAAAATAAATTACAAGTTTGATATATTGGTAGAACATATTTACCCCCATAATAGCAGTGCTTCCATCGATTTGATTCAAATCATAATCGACCAATAGCTCTTCCCCTCCATCTATTGTTTTCATTGTACATATGGATATCTTATTTCCTTCACGCCCCTCAAATATACAATTAGGTTTTTTTCTTGTTGTCTTGAGTCTTGTACTTTTATTAAGACCTGCAATATTCCTCGATGCTTTTGGCCTTCCATCAATATACATAGTCTCTCCTTTATTGTTATCATTGTCTTGTCATTGTATATAATTTGTAGTGAATGCATATCTTGGCATACTTGGCATTTATCAAACCAACCTCAACCAATATCTATAGTTTTAGCATGGTCCAACATACTCCATCAACTCAACAAGTCCTCCATATTTAACCTTTATTCCATCCATGGACAATATACCCAAACCATGTATGGACGATAGAGCAATGTGATACATCCTCTCATTGACACAAAAGTCAGTGTCCAAATAAGGAATTTTATTGGGTACCCATCGTCTCACTAGATTTTTGTACCTCAAAGGAACCTCGACATCACCTATGATCTCATTGTCATAAGAACATGAACCTCCTTCAACAAGAAATAATTCCATGTGCCTACAAAATTTTATTCTGACCTTTTCACCTCTAGTTGATATCAAATTGTTAGATGTGTTGGACGCAACACTTTCCACCCTCTGGTCTAGGAGGATCTAAGGAACTCTCACAGAGGTCTAGGAGGATTTAGAACTCTCACAAAGGACCCCAAGGATCCCTAAAAACTCAAAATTTGACCATCTCATATTCTCTCCAAAATGACATCAATGTGTAGAGCTCGTCGTCAACTTTCCAATGGTGCAAACGACAAGTTAAATGAAGTTTGTATGCAAAATTTATTAGCAATCAAATTTCAAGTCAAACAAGTCAAATTCAAAGTCAATGGGGATAAATATGGTGATAGGTGTCACCACTACAAGGGTGATTTGTGGCACATCCGTACATCATAAGGAAATATCATGGCCACACCCCAAGGTGCAATGTGGACTAATTGTACATTGATTGGGGATATGTGTTGGTAGATCGTACATCCAAGTGGTCGAATCATATGTTGACAAGTGGCAAGGTTCAGCCAATGAGAGGCTGCCATGTGGAAACCTCCCATTGGCCTATATTGGTACAGTTTATTAAAAATATTTGGGAATCGCGCCAATGCCAATATAGCCAATGCCTTAAAGAGGAATCTCATTATAAATATTTCTAATCCTTTAGACAACAATATAGACAATTGTGTTGTCTCATCATTAGATAAAGGGATACATATGGATCAAATTGTCTAAGTAAACATTCTTGATTCTGAAGAACTAAAAGTGAAGGAATAGAAGGATGCAGGAAGTTGGAGCATGTAGATCGAGACTGGAAAGGGAATCAAAGGAATGAAAAATTTTCTAGAACTGGTAAAAGAGAAATAACCCTCTATTAATAGGCATAAAGGTGCATGTTACAAGCATATTTAAAAAACTATGTCATGTTCGTGTAGATGTATACCTTGAAAAGAAGCAAGTCAAGTACAGATGGTAACAATACAGATCAATTTATTTTACAAGGTAGGAGAAGTAATGGATAGGGAATTCATTTAGAGACTCCTACAAATACATCAATAGTACAAGAACAAGGAGTCCAAAAGGGAAAGGCATAGATCAACATTCGACTTGGTTTCATATTGGCCAAGATGGAATATCTTCAACAGAAGGAGAAGGGAGAGGATGTTGAAATACATGATACAGGTATTGCAAAGATTCAGTGAACAAGACATTTGTTGTCAGGGAATCTATGAGCTAGAACCAGAGCTATTAGTGATAGTGTCAGAGGCCATATTCATAGCCATACTTTGGAAAGATAGATAGAAATACACTAATATAATACTTAGGATCAGATATCCAAGATGAAGACTGAATTCCAAGGGATATTTAGCAACATGGAAGAGTGAAGAAGATTCATCACTAAGTTACTATATAAGAGGATTTTAGTAAGGTGGAAGAGTGAGTCAAAGTTATCATCACTGAGTTGTTGAGTATTTATACTTTTGGAGGTCCAAAAGTTCTTCAATGGGAAGGTGTGATCCAGGAGGATCTAAGGAATTCTCATAGAGGTCCATGAGGATCTAGAACGCTCACAAAGGTCCCAGGGGATCCATAAAATCTCAAAATGACTATCCCAAATTATCTCAAAAAGAACATCAATGCGTAGAGGTCATCATCATCTTTCCAACGGTGTAAACAACATGTTCAATGGAGTTTGTATGCAAAAGTTATGAGAATTCAAAGTCAAATTCAAAGGGGATAAAAAGGGTGACATGTGTCACCACTGCAAGGGTGACATATGGCATGTCCACACATCGTATGGGGATGACATGGACACACCCCAAGGTGCCACATGGGCTGACCATATAGTCATTGGGAAGATGTGTTGGAAAACCATATGTCCAAGTGGTTAAATCATATGCTGACAAGTGGCAATGTTCAACCAATGAGAGGGCACCACATGGAGACCTCCCATTGGCCTATATTGGTATGGTTTATTAAAAATATTTGGGATTTGACTGTTGATTTTTCAATGAGAAAGGTTAAGCATGAAGTTCGTTCCATTTTTATCATTTAACCATAACCATTAATGTTGCAACAACCAATATCACAAGAAGAAACACCATACACAAGAACACAAGAAGTATCCTGGGAAACCCTTCTCAACAAGGGAAGAAAACCCAACCAAATCCTTTTCGATATTCTTCAAGAGAAATGCCTTCACCACCAAGAAAAACTAGCATACAAGAGTGTGCTCAAACCCTAGAAGACTAGCGCCCAAGAGAGGTGCGCACTTTTTCCAAGAAGGTGTACTTGCTGAAATTTCCAAACTCACATGAAATATATATTTCTTCAATGGGGAATTTACCTTTACTTATACTAGACTGAACCTATCAACATAAGTGTCTATTGGCACAACATGGCTGACCTCACTAGATCATAATATAATTAATATTAACTAGATTAATTATCTTTTACATTAATTACCAGTCACATTAAGGTGGAGCCAACCTACACCCTTTACATTACAATTAGGATTACAGGCAGGTCTGACTCTTGAAAAATATAGCAAGGGATCTTATACACCCACTAGTTCTCATCTACTACTGGCACATCCATAGGTATGTCCATATCTCTGGCTCACTGCATTACACATAAGAACCACTTCTTCACTAGTGCTCGACCACTAGGATCACGTTCACCTCTGCTCGTCTACATTCACGTCCACTCAACATATCTTCTTTCCCACTGCATTACACATGAGAGTCATCTGGAGTTTCTCATCAACTCTTCTGCTCAGAGGAGGATAATACATAATCTTCATTTCTGTTCTCATGACGATGCACCCAACACTTTGGTATTTCACACGTTCACCTTGTGCTCAACCACATGGATGTCCAACTCTACAGATATCCTTTCTCACTACTTTACATAGGAGAATCATCTGAATTTCTTCTCAACTATCTGTAAGGAGGAGGTCATCTCTACATTCTAGCTCTGTCTTGGATAGGAACCACATACCCCTCTTAGGGTCTTTATCTCAAGTTTGTAAGCTAGAGAATATATCGCATAGCTGCAATGATCAACATCTCTCATGTTTGTAAGTTGGAGAATGTCTCACATAGCTGCAATTATCAACACTCCCTCTCAGCTAGGGAGGCATTCTTCATCATGCCAAGTCTCACATGGATGTACTATGAACTTTTTCTTGGCTGGAGTCATCAACACTCCCTCTCAACTAGGGAGGCATTCTTAACTAAGTTAGTTTTGTGAAGATGTTTGCAATTTGCTCATGTGTAGGAAGGTACTACATGTGTACGATTTCCTTCTGCATCATATCTCTGATATAAGGATACTTAATCTCATCATTTTTCGATCCATTAGGAAACACTGGGTTCTCAAGGATCTTTACACACGGCTCTTGGTTATCATCATAGGATCCATCTCATGGTCAAGTAAATATGTCAGAATATTGTGAAGCCACATTTCTTCGCACACTTGATGATATATGATCTGCCTTTGTGGTACTCAAGGCCACGGAGTTTGGTTTCCTGCTGCATCAGGAAACCATGGAAAACTTGATGGTAGAACAACAACCAGATGTGCTCTTCCAGTCCACTGTACTTTCTTCTCAATATGAATCGACATATCCTGCAAACTCAAGCTTACACTGGAGGCATATCTCAGACCATATCCAACTGTGCCTCGTATATGTCTCAATACATGTTTTTGTTGTTGTCTAGTAAGTCTATCTTGGTTGACTCATGAAATGACTAAGAACATTCACTACATGGCATGAATCAAGTCTTGTGTTAACTAGATACATCATTGATCCAATCAGTTGTGTATCAGTCTCTTCTGTATCATCATCAATCTTTAAATCGATCACGGTGGATTTTGCATTCTATCATACTGAACTTATTTAATATTTTCACTATATATTTTTCTTTACTCAGGAAAATCTCATCGGTCTTCTGTCATACTTCTTGTCCCAAGAAGTAGTGCATCATACTCAAACTCTTTATATTGAATTTAGAAGTCAGGGATTACTTGTATCCAACAACAAGGATTTCTGAATAAGTCATCAAAATCAGGCTCTCATCACCAATATTGTAATAATATGGGTTTTGGATCAACAATACTCTTTGCTGAGATTTAAACTTCATCAAGAATCCATCCATTTGAAATTGTTTCCAGCTCATGGATGGTAGTACGGATGGAAATGTAATGGTCTCATTGAATCAAGTGTCTCATCATAGACAACTCCCTCTGTTTGTGAGAGTCCTCTAGTTTTGTATTTCTTGACACTTCTTGTCAACTGCACACTTTCTCTACTTGGAAGTTTTCACAGACTTCCCTTCCGGTTTTTGAATAATATCTTATACATCTTTATTTAAGATATACTAGTATTCTTCTGTTATGGAATCTTTCCATATTTATTTCTCCCTTTATTTCTTCAATGAAATGGCTCATGACTGAAGGATAGTTTTCAAAAATATTTTTCTTTCTCAAGGTGTCCCTTGAGGGACTTGTGTGTCTCTCTATCTTCTAGCAGAGTTTGTATATCCTGGGCATGCCTTTTATGCCCCATTGTAATATCTCTGGTTATATCACCTGGAGCAACTGGATTAGTTGGAATAATGTTTGTCTCCATCTGAGCTACTGAAGGGGAAGAAGGTAATGTCTCACTGTCAATATCCATCTAAGATTCTCTAGGTTTGTTGAATGGGTATCTCTTCTTTAAGGATAACATCTCTTCTTGTCTCGCATAAGAATGAATTAAATATGGTTTGTACTCCCGTACCAGGGGTAATGGTCCAAGTATTTAAGGGCTCCCATACTAGGGATAATATCCTTCATTTATTCAAAAATGAAATCAACTACAATATTAAAGATCAATTGATTTACTTGTTTTGTAGTCATGCTTTATTTTTTAGAGGAAGTACTGCTCCTTTCTCTTCTCTTCATTCTTTTGAGGTGGATCTGGATCAATGTTAGCGGTAGAAGCATATTGTCTTCCCTTCTTCCTGGTTGGTCAGTTTCTTGCATAGTGTCCATATTTTTCACATCTGAATAACTGAATTTATGAAACATCTCTTCTTTGATAGCCTATAATTGATGAGGAATTTTCATCTTTAAATTTTTACTTGAAATTTCTTTTGAATTTTCCTCCTTTCTTTGTATGAAGTGCAAGATCATGATTTTCTTTTGAGGAATCTTCCACTCCTCTATTTCTAAGTCTAAGTTCTTCTTGAGTACAATCTGTCCATAGATGATCAAAGGTTGGTAGAGCTTCTCTTCCACTGATACTCTAAAGAAAAGGCTCCCACATTTTTGGAAGGTTGTTGAGAGTGGTTAAGACAAGTTCTCTATCAGACATGATTTCTCCAATGGTCTCTACCTGGTCTTTAATATATGATATCTTCATAAAGAAGATGGAAACTATGTCACTTTTCATCATCTTGGTACTTTGAAGTTGGATCTTCAAGGTAATATCTCTAAGGCTGTTGTCACTTTCAAACATTTCTTTTAATTATTCATACATATCATAAGTTGTATTCAGGTTGGAAATACAAGGTAAGAGATGATATCTTATTGAGTAGATGATTAATTTTCTTGCTTTGAAATCTTCTTCCTTTCTTATCTTCTTCTCTACATCTGTAGCTGTGTTTTGTAAGGTTTTAGTTACCACATCCAATAGGTCATATTCTTCAAGGGTGACCTGGAGCCTTGATTTCCAAGAGCTGAAGTTGCTTGCTCCATCAAGTCTATCTTCTACTAAGGCTATGTTCTTCATTTGTTTGGTTTCTTCAAACTCTCACCAACTAGATTTTGAAAACCTAATGATTAGGTTGAATCAATAACCTTGGATTATGTTGGACTTATGACTAAAAACAATCAACTTTATAGTGTCACAAATATTCTTGTTGATTTAAGAAAAATGTTTCTTTAGAAATCTAGGATTTTGCAGGAAATTTTGACACCCTAGAAACCCTAGGGCCAAGCACTCAAAATTCTCAGAATTTGATTTTAAGAGCTTCTGGAGATGCACTAGAGGCGTTCATACTCTTCTATGCCAAATATAGCCCCAACATACAAGTATTAAGGGCTAGAAAACCACATAAAGGAGGGTCGTACTGATCTTTTGCGAAACCCTAGGAGGGTCGTACAGTTCTGCAAAAGTGAGAGGAGACTTGGTAGATGCTTGTGAAATGGGTTATTTCAAGACCTATGCTCTGAAACCATGTTGATTTTTCAATGAGAAAGTTTAAGCATGAAGTTCATTCCATTTTTAAAATTTAACCATAACCATTAATGTTGCAGAAACCAAGATCACAAGAAGAAACACCATGCACAAGAACACAAGAAGTATCTTGGGAAACCCTTCTCAACAAGGGAGATGATCCAAAAATATCTTTTAAATGACAATGGTTAAGTTATTTTGCATGAGTTATTTTACCAATTAGGAAAACTAATGAAAAAAGGAAGAATTAATGATGAAAATTAGTATCCATTAAACATGTACAGATATGAACATAAGCATGAAGAAAAACAATATGATAACGGAGTTCGACAATCTCTCCTACGTCTTTGGGCCTTTGTGTTAGTGGGTGAGGCTTTATTATTTCTATTCGAAGCTTTAAAATTAAATCACAACAGTGCCAAAATTTTTACAAACTGATCTGGTCTTGTTCTACCATATATCTAGAACCCAACAAAACTGATGACACTTAAATCAGATGAACGGAGCTCCCAAAAATGGCCCACAAAGGTGCTCTCCTCAATGGCTTCCCTGCATGAAAATGGATTTGGCTCAATAATTCTTCAGCATAAACCTATTATGAACCTCCCCATGGCTCCAAGAACCTCTGGTTTATATAGAATAGAAGTGGGAAACAACCTCCCAACTTCTCCCCAAGATATGGCCTAAAAAAGGGCTTAATATCCCCCAATATTGGCCAAAATCCCTTCAAACCGCTGAGAAAATCATTACAAAATATTTATTATAAATTAAAAAACCTAAAAATGGCATATAATCATGGAACAACCCCCTTTCTTATCATTCCTGGTCACCTATGCACATCCAAGTGTCCAAGGGTTGGCTGGCGCACTAGCCCCCTTGATTCCTCACCCTCAAAATCCGACCCCTGGTTGCATGGCTTAGCCATGTGGCATCGTCATAACTCAGTGTTCCCTCCAATCTGGTGTAGCCCTTGGTCATCAACTTTTGGTTCTGTGCCCTGGTCGGCAGGCTAGCTCGACCGACCGACGCTAACCACTGAAATTTCCACGCTAAGGTCTAAACAGTGGGCATATGGTGGAACGTTGTAGGACCATGGCTTAAACCATATACATCCACGCTATTAAATGGGAGTCCCAGGTCACATGCAAATGTGCCAAACCAAGGGATAACCAATATGTAATGGACCCCGTGCCAACTGTGTAATATAGTGGTTATATGACATGGTTGTATGGAGGGTATTTCATCGGGGCTGGGGCCTAGCCCCAACCCTATTCTCTGCCACCATACACTATATTCAAACATTAATAGATATGGCACCAATAGTTGTTAAGATCCAATGTGAGGGTGGGATGGCCAGCCCGACCCTGCCAAATCATTTTCCACTCGGACCATAGGTCATAGGTTCGATTCCCGTGAACCCATAATTTTTGATATACACAATGACCAATATAGGGGTGCAATGTGGTAACCCAGGATTGGGCCACATGGCACCTTCAAATTCGCTCAAAAACTAGCCACGTGTTAAGACACCATTTTTCCACATCTTCCATGTGTCTTCTCTTTCACCTGCCACTGTACCTGCCACGTTTGTCACGTGTCATACGGACGTGCCACATGTCATCCTCACAGTGGTGACACGTGTCACTCCCTGACTAGTCCACATGTACATGCCTAGTTAGTACCTGTCCACATCAGCATGCCAATGTACCTTGCCACGTCAGTTGTATGGCCATACGACCTGTACAGTCATCTACCACGTGACATTGTATGAATTGTACAGTCATCAAATTTTTCCTGTTTGACGAAATGAATAGACCGTGATAAATTGAGAATACGATGTTCGTTTGAGCCCATTCAAGTTGTGTTGGGTTCGTATCGACGAGGCCTACACACATGTCTATTTTGAATTCATTATGAGAAATTTTGTTTTTAGGCCTTCCTGGACCCATTTTGGTCCAGAGATCCAATTTTGGATCACACCTCCCCACTAAAGACCTTTTCGTCCTCCAAAAGGTTACTAACCAGTCATCAAGTTCAGGATAGGCCACTCGACTTGTTCTCTATCTTTAAACTATGTCCTGTGTACCTGTCTCATCAAGATCAACTGTAAAACAATCATGATAACTGACAACATATTGTTAGCCATTTGTACCCTGCCACATCTTACTGAAGCCACTATCATCCATGTTGACAACATTACTAATGATAACATCGAAAATATGACTACGAATGAGCTGATATGTTTGTAATACTTGCACAACCTTATATTATCTTGAAGCAAAGTGTGATTGATCTTCCATTCCACAATCATCTCCTGTTCTTTCTTAAGATCTATTACTTGATTTGAAACAATTATAGGTGTGTTTCTTGCTTTAGATGAATTTCTTAATTGTTCCATAGTTTGAAGATATTTATTTGCGTTAAAATGATGAGCATGAAGAACATATTATTGACCTGTTTTGGTTAAGTGATACTGATTCTTTTCCCTGATATCTTATCTTGAAGCAAAGTGTGATTGATCTTCCATTCCACAATCATCTCCTGTTCTTTCTTAAGATCTATTACTTGATTTGAAACAATTATAGGTGTGTTTCTTACTTGAGCTGAATTTCTTAATTGTTCCATAGTTTGAAGATATTTATTTGCCTTAAAATGATGAGCATGAAGAACATATTATTGACATGTTTTGGTTAAGTGATACTGATTCTTTTCCCTGTATAAGATTGCTTTAGGATCATACAAGTAAGGACTACCTAAGACCATTCCACATTCATTGAGTGACACCACATCACATGTTACCTCGTCCACAAACTTAGATGAAATTGCAAATTTTAATGTGCATTGCTTTGTTATGTGCAATTGATGATTGTTTCTTATCCATTTAAGTGTGTAAGTCTTATGATGCATTTGAGTGTTTAATCTCAATTGTTTAACCAGTTCTTGCGAAATCAAGTGATATTGAGATCTACTATCTATCAATGTGTCGACCTTAGTATGCCTCATTATGACCCTTATGTGAAACAATTTACTTCTAGAATCATATCCGTCACCAATTTTACCTGTCAAACAAACCAATTAAACTTTAGATTCATCACCCGAATCTGATCCCAAGTATGTTGGTCACATTGCTGCTGCAATTGTTTTCCTCCCTTTCCTTTATTTGAAGCACTTCGGTCTCTTATCGGGATGCAATTTCCAACAACGGTCCTCATCATGCCCCTTGTTTCAGGATAAATCTGTGAGTGCGGACACAAACCGATCTCCCTAGATCCACCTGGATCTAGGACAAAACATGACAGAATAATACACTTTCCCTAGATCTAGCCTATTGAATGAACTAAGAGGTAAGGATCATGGACATACCTTATGAACACTTTCCTTAGATATCTGTTGTTCCAAGCTTCGCTCCAATGCTCTTGTCCCATTCAGATCACGACAGAACAAACCAATCGAAGTGAAGGCAGATCAATATATTCAATAGCTAATCTATACATATGATCAAGGAGTTATGTAATAAAGTGACATCATCTTTATGGGAAAGGGACATATTAATATATTGAATTAATTGAAAGTGAAACTTACAACTTGAGCCTTGATGTTGTAGATCTCCTTTCGATGGCTCTTAGCTCTGACACACACACTTGCTCATGCATGAAGAAAATCAACCACTTTTGATGACCTTGCTGTTGTCTCTAGCTGCTGTAGCATCAGTCCTTCATACAATCTTGCACCAATTCTCCAATCAATCTCTTGCTAGCTTGCTACTTGCTTGATTAACCCTTTCCATGAGAAATCTCCTCAAAATATAGGAGAAGATAGATTAGTTACTTGGATAGGAAATGCTCCCAAGATATCAGGAAAACCAGTACTTAGATAACCATTCGCTAGCCAACTCATTCTTCTCGAAGATTCCCTTTTAGAAGGCTCGATAACTTCATATTTTTCCTCTTTTAAAATATGTTCACACCCTGACAATTAGGTACAGTGCGAACCCCTCGCACCCCAGCTTAAAGAAGCCTGCGAGAATCAAGAATTATCGCAGGCAAGTATATAGGTAACCTGTGAACCTCTTTAAAAAACATGATTTTTGGAAGCAGACAAGTGAAAATTTTCTCAGGAAAGTGTTCTTAGTGAAGAGATTGATTTTACATCATCATAACATCATCATAATATCATCACGATGACCAAAATTTTCGATAACAGAATGCCCCCCAAAGTCTGAGAGTGGAATCAGTGACAGTCGATAGACTTTGTAAGCTGCATGTGTGTGTCAAGAACCAAAAGCACATCTAATCAGAGACCTACAAACATCCAAGCATCAACAGAATATCATGTATACCCATTCTGAGGTAGGCATTCCCATACTCAGATCATAGACTAATGACATCATAAACAAAGGTCATGGCCACCAATCATACACTGTGGATCCATTCCGTCACCATATAGCGTAGCCACCTGAATACACTGTGGATCTGTGCGACAAATTTTCAATCAAGATGACATAGCCACGAAACATACACAGTGGATCTATGTGTCGCAAAATATACATATACTTCATCGCAACCTGGATCACTAGGATAATATCCAGGGTCTTCATTCTCATCGTCCAAAGTACAAATCTAACCATGTGATTACATGTGTCGAAGTCGAACACGGTAGAAACCACTTGATTACCGATCATTGATGTAACCGTTAACAAGTGCGAGGGAAATCACCATTGATGTCAATGAATCCCAAGGTACTACAGTACAATCCATCGACTGTGAATAAATGAGTTGATGTCGAACTTCTGGCAGAATCTCTCGATCAGGGGTCAATGATGTAAACCCACTGTTGAAAGCGAGGAAACTTGCCATTGAGGCATGCAAGCTCCAAGGTACTGAACAATTTCTAAGCCTTGATTCTGGATAATGTGTTGAAGTCGACGGAACAAGACTCGTCACAGGAGGGCCTTGATGTATCCCCCATCAATGACATGAAATGAGTAACTGAGTTCGAAAGTGAAACAAAGTATGTGACAATTGGAATTTGGACATAGGGAAGGACGACACAGAGTGAAAGGATAACTGCAGATGGCCGACTCAATAGGGGTTTCAGACGGAATGCTCTTGAACATATGAACGACACAACCAATGATTTGGCAGCATTGACTCAAAGATGACACATGGAAAGACCTTGTTATTAAATCAAATGAGAGACAAATGGATTTCCCAAACTGGCTTCAAATGATGAATAGGGGGTGTCATGTTCAAGAGCGACACTTACGGCCAATCAATTCAAAGATGAAACATATCCCTTTACCAAATTTTCCCCCACCATTTCTGGCAAGTACCTCTTTATTTTTACGCAAGCTTGAAGAGGATCACATATGCTTGTTGATATAAGCTCATCCTTCGGACGAGTCCCTCGGAGTATTTTTAACGAACCCTAGGAAGGAGTGGTTTGGTCGCATTACGGGTCTGTCAATGTTTGTTTAACGAGTCTAGAGATAGTAAACTCGAAGGTTTTTCAAGATTATAGAGTTGGGAAAAACACTTAAAAGAGAACTCTCTCAGTTCCTTTTTCGTACCATAGTCCAACGAGACTGAAAAAGGGTTAAACTATTGCTCGAAGAACGCATACTTCAAATACTTTAACGAGCATGAAAATAGAAAGATCGATTGGCAATCTTTTCATGTTTAGAGAGTCTGAAAAGAGCTTAAAGATAACTCCAGGGGGGTTCCTTTTTCGTGTAACCACAGCGAGAATGGAAAAGTGATAAAACAACGCTCGATCACGTTCTTATGTTTTTCACAAGCGCAAGAACGGATAAAAGGTGCTTGAGGTTTTATGTCAAAACCATAACAAACAATCAAAATCACACCACACCAGGTAAAAATTCTGTCCATAATCATCCATGTTTTGCACCTGCCAATGATTTCACTCATTTTCACATTAGTGATTAGGGTTATAAAATGAATAAACATAAAAACCCACATTTAATATATTAAAAAGTAATTAAAATGAGTGAATAACCAAAATTACCATACCATTTCACACTTTTACCATTTTAGTCCAAAAACCCTCATTTTACCCTCTACCTTCGGCGTCGATTTCCGGGAGCTACGGGTGATCATTCAGCGAGCCGTCATCAGCATTTTGGTAAGTTATCAATCCCTTATCTTTTCATGGTTCAAAATTATATTTTCATTGGTTAAAAATCAAGTTTTAAGTCAAATTTTTGAACCCTATGCGCGTGGAAGCATTCTCGCAGGTGGCCCATACGGGACCTGTGAGAATGAATCATTATCGCAAGTGGGCCTTAAGGCGCCTATGAGAAGTTCACACTGCGCGTAATAGGTCACCTGCGAACAACGCAGAGTTCAAAAAATTATGCAACGTTTAGCCAATAGAAAAAGTTTATCTCATTAATAAGATCATTAACCATGTTTATATGTTGCTTATGTAGGTTACTAGCCACAATCACGGTGTTAGAGTGGCGGGAACGAGAGCACGAGGAGGACAATGCCAATGCCAAAAACCATCCTCCCACCATAGCTGCACTAAGAGACTGCGGTCTCTTAAAGTATTTCTGTATCCCGGGCATGAGAGCCCAAGTGCAATTATTGGAATACCTAGTCCGAATGTGGGATCCGGACCAACAAGTCTTCATCGTGGGAGCTCATACCTTGACGATTGACATCGAGGACATCTATTTCTTGACTGGATTATCCAAGCATGGGTCCTATGTCAGTTTGACCGACAACAGAGCAGGGGGTTTAAAAATGAGTGAGTATTGCAACCAGTACTGCGTGCTTGAGGCTGAACGATAGAAAGGGAAAGTGACAATTTGGGGAGTGACTGATTTGAATCTCCACACCATTCTCTTTACCATTTCTCAGATGGCAGGAAGTCCTGCTCCACATATGGCTCTGCAAAGCTATTTCTAGTACGCCATCAAGTGTACTGAGCCCCGGGTATTTAACTGGGCTGACGCAGTATTACGCAATGTCAAGAAACAGTTGACTAAGTGCAGGCGTGGAGATCTGAAATAGTTTGGTTATGGATCATTGTTAATGTCCTTCTTCCTGGAGAGAGTCCCTGTATTTCATTTACAGGCTGAGTGGGATCTTCCTGGTCCCAGAGATCTAAGGATGTTGCGGTGGTGTCGGCTCATGGCCCGACATGTGGCAGGTCCTATCGTCAAATATGACATTTTTTTCTTCGACTGGTTGCAGAACCAGATGTTGATGGTGGATGACTATGCATATGTCGGGCTGGATTTCTGAGGAGATCTAGATTTATCCCTACCTGAGGATGCACAGTGGGGAGACCTCGGTAAGAAGTACACAAATTTTTGAGTTTTTAAATGTTTTTGAATTTTTTACCCATATTTAAATGTTTTTGTTTTATCGATTTACCCGAAGACTAACACCAAATATTTGTTGATAACACAGACGTTGGACCATATAGACCTGCTGGCAGTTCACCTATCCAGCGATGAGGAGAGGCAATAGTAGCAGTTCCCCAATACACCGAGGATTATCTGACAGTGGAGCAGAATTTAGAGGGTCTGATGGCAGACGTTCCAGATATGACTCTGGAAGAGATTCCCCGATGCGATCAACGTCATACTGTGGGGGTTTCTGCATCTATGGGTCGACTGCTTCGCAAAGTTGCTAGGACATTAGTGTGTTATCGTGAACATCATCCTTGATGTCACTATGTATAAGCTATGGGCTTCAATTTTGATATTTTGGTCTTTGGACAAACATTTTGTAAAAACAAACTTTGATCGTTATATATATATATATATATACACGGCTTTTACCGGCTTACTTTACATTGTGTACATTTTAATGTGTTTGATTTATAAATGATTTAAATGCCTGTCCAATACATAATTAGCTAAAGCATCTTTCAATGTATTAAGACATCTAGGAATGTGTTGATATTCAATGTGATCAAAATACCGTTCCAAGAGGCGAATCCACAAATATACCCTTAATAGAGTAGGACTTCGAATAGAATATACATTACTGAGCTGTAGTACTACTAGCTGCGCGTCAAGTCGGACAACCAAATGACGAATTTCGAGAGAGATAACATCAACCAGTAATTCAACAACGACGCTATACTCTGCGATGTTGTTGGTTGCTCGGCCAAGACATACATCTCGTGAATATATAAGCTCGTTTGTTGGGGCATAGATTGCCCATGCAGCAGAAGCTAGGTTCCGAGTACTACGGCTAGCACCATCAACGAAGCCAATATAAGGTAGCGAATACTCTGACATCTAGAAATCAAACACAATGTCACGTAAGGGAAGAGACCCGATAACGTCAAAAGAAAAACTAAAGTAACACACACACACAGTATGATACATAAAATACAAGTACTCATGCACAAATAACTCATGCATAGTACTTCTTCAAGTACAACCCATTCCTGGGTTCACTCAAAGGTACACCATCATAATCAACTAGCTCATACGCTCCTTTTTCCAAAACTTTACTAACAATATAAGGGCCACGCCACATAGGTTCAAATTTCCTGGCTCCTAGGACATCTTTATCTTGTTCATATAGAAGAACAAGATCTCCTTCAGAGAAGACACGAGGTTTGACATGCTTGTCATATTGTGCCTTAACGCGTTTCTTTTGGGCTTCTATTACAAATGTGGCATCACGGCTGGTCTCGTCTAATCGCATCAGATACAACAGACGTTCCTCTTCGGCAGAAGTATTGGGTAAGAGCTCGACGGCTAGCTTCAAAGAAGGTATTTCACATTCTATTGGCAGAATGGCTTCCATGCCATACACTAATCGAAAAGGTGTAAATCCTGTAGCAGATTTAACAGATGTTCGATACACCCACAATGTCGAAAATAACATCGTGTGCCAGCTAGTTTTATGGATTCCTATCATCCGTCGAATCATAGTTATAAGAACCTTATTGATGGCTTCGACCTGGCCATTGGCCTGTGGATAATAGGGTGTTGAGATATCATGACAAAGGCCCAACTTCTCTGTAAGTTCAGACATCATATAATTCCTAAAATGACTACCGTGATCGGTAATGATAGCCTGAGGAACACCAAAATGAGTGATGACATGGTTGAAAAGAAATAACGCTGCAGTCTTTCCAGCATTATCGAATGTCCGCATCACCTCGACCCACTTAGTAAAATAATCAACAACTACAATAATATAACCATGCCCTCCGACCGAGTGAGGGTGACATGTCATGAAATCAATGCCCCATTTTGCGAAAGGACCTACTCAGACCATAGGATGAAGTGGAGCAGAATGTGACCAAATCTTCTGATTATAGGTCTGGCAGGCATGACACTTCTGAACAGCAGTAATATAGTCATTGAATAAGGAAGGCCAAAAGTATCCTGCACATAATATTTTCTGGGCAGTAGCATACCCAGACATATGACTGCCACATACTCCTAAATGGCAGTCATTCAAAGATTTCTCAGCTTCGTCAAAGGTCAAACAACGCCGAAAAATAGAGTCAATGCCTCGACGGTAAAGAGTATCGTCAAGGATAATATAATGACGTGCTTGATAACGGACACGACGACATTCGACACTAGACAAAGCAGGCTGAAAAATTTGAGTTTGGAGATATATAATGATATCTCCGTACCAAATATCATCAGTACTGATAAGGAAAAGTTATTCATTGGGTAACGAATCAACTGCTACTTTTTCCGTGGCAGTGTGAGGAAAATCACAAATTAACTCAGTGAAAACTAAGGATTTCTTCGACGTGGCATGATCGAATTCCAAATCGAACTCCTGGAGAATGAAAATCCACTTAGAGTACTTTCCCCCCAGCAATTGACGTGTCAATATATGTTGTATGAGGTTACAATGTGAAATCACTATAGTCTTCCTAGAGAGAATATAATGGCAAAAACGTTGAACTGCTTGAACAGCAGCCAAAGCCAGCTTTTCAACATGTTGGTACTTGATTTCCGTCGAAGTTAGACTTTGACTCAAGTAATATATAACATGTTCATCATGTGTATCATCCTCTTGAACGAGGACCATGCCGATAGTATACTCGGAAGCAGCTAGATAAAGAAAGTAATCCCGACTATAGTCAGGAGGGAAAAGAAGAGGGGCTTTCGTGAGGGACAACTTTAAAGCTTCAAAAGCATTGTTAGCAACCTTATCCCAGACAAACTCCGAACCTTTCTTTAGAAGACGTGTAAAACCCCGAGTAATCTCAACGTAATTCGGGATGAAGCGACGAAGAAAGTTTGCTTTCCCCTGCAAACTTTGTAACTGGCGCAGTGAAGAAGGAGGAGGGAGATTAAGAATCGCCTCAACCTTAATAGGATCGAACCAGATCCCCTGACATGAAACAATGAAACCGAGAAGACGATCGGACTCTACGCAAAAAATGCACTTATGAGGGTTTAGACGAATGCAATAGAACCGAAAACGAATGAAAATTGCTCGGAGATGATTAGGGTGATCGACTCAACGTAAAGAATGAGCTAGAAAATCATCCAAATAAGGTTGAACGATATGCTTTATATTGTGAAACGCATAAGACATAGCACACTGAAACGTAGAACCTGCGTTCTTAAGACCGAAAGGAAGTTTCCTATAGGCGAAAGTACCCCAAGGACAAATAAAAGTAGTTTTATGTTGATCCTCAGGAGCGATGTTAATCTGATTATAGCTGGAGAATCCATCCATGAGCAAAAAGATTTCACTGTCGGCACAGTCATCGACGATCTGGTCGACAAAAGGGGTCGGAAAGTTTTCCTTTGGACAGGCTTTGTTAATATCCCGATAATCAACACAAACACGTATACTACCGCCTTTCTTATCAATCGGTATGGGGTTAGAAACCCATTTTGTCAGGGCCACGGGATAAATAAAACCGTCTTTGAGAAGTTTTTCAACTTCGAGTTTGATAGCTGCCGCTTTACGTGGATGTACAGGATGGAGGCGCTGCCGGACTGGTTTAGCTCCAGGGTATGTCTTAATTTCATGCACAACAATAGTAGGGTCAATACCTGACATCTCTTCGTAACTCCAGGCAAAGACATCACGAAATTCCTTGAACAAAGCAGTATAGGTGACAATTTCCTCTGGAGAACATAAAGCTCCAGTGTGAACATTGTCAACTATCCCAGGTTTAACTGAAATATCAATGGGTATCATGGGAGAAATATTGCTGAGGTTCCCTTCCGCAAACACATCACGTGTAGATCCAGGAACGGTCGTTATGACAACAACGACCGACGGAGTCGAAATCCGCTGATAATTATCGAGAGTGTGTTGTTCCAGAAACAGTATGGAACAATGATGCCCATCGTCCCACGGTGTATCAGCCATGACAGACATGATCATCTCGTCAGTGGGAAAGATAACATGAAAAGGATCAGGAGACAACTCCTCCGGAGAGGGTGTAGAAGGTGTTGTTGATTGAATCGCATGATAAGCAGACTCAATCGGACTTAACGACATAACGTCGCCGAAACGAGGATGATCTCCTGGATCAGGGACTATCCAAGGGTCAAAAGACACTAGAAGCTCATGAGGGACGGCGGAGATCATATTAATCGAAGCAACTGACGGGCGTAGAATATTGGGTGGTGGTGGTATGGGAAAAGTACCCATTAATGAAGAGTCTTTCAAGAGACCGACTCCAACATTCTCGTAACCCAGTGGGGTTTTAGCTATAAACGACACGTTTCCGGTGCGAGTATCGGAATTAAAGAAGGCAAGTTGATCAACCGTAAAAATCTTTCCTTGATGGGGAAAACGGACTACATGGAATAGTGTTGATACAACAGCTCGTATAGAATCTACCCAGATACGGCCAAGAAGAAGATTATAATCTAGGGGAGCATCGAAAACTTCCACTTCAACTTGGACTGTCTTACCTTCGAGAGTAACCGGCAATGATGGAAGAACACCGTAGGGATTAAAACTCGAGCCATTGAAGGCTTTTAAAGTATTTTTTGATTCAGTTAACGGAGGAGAGCCAATGGATTTCCAACAAGTAAAAGACATTACACACGTAGAGGCACCCTCATCAACAACAGTTCGGAAGATGTTCTTGTCGGAGACAATAACTTGTATCTGAAAAGAAAACTGTGGGGGTAACCTTGGAACATGATCGTCCAAGTCAAAGACTATAAAATTCATATTTGTAGGATCGATTCCACCTATAGCTTTCAATAGATCCCTTCGTTGTGCAGGACAAGACTGAAGGACTTCCAGGGCAGACATCACTGAAGGTGCTTGGGCTAGATCTTCTACAATGCTATAGTTCTGGGCCGCACGAGCATGAGGATTGAATTCCGACTTCTTAATGACACCTTTCGGGGGTCATAGGACTGTATCAAGGCTCGGTCATTCGAGATGAAGAGGACCGTTCGTAGGTGGATTCGGCGGAGAGGGCTGTACCAAATCAGGAGGTAAATCGTCAACCTTCTCCTTAGATGGAGAATAGTCTTTGGCTCTAGTTGCGATGGAAACGTCATTGTTCTTAGAATCACTAGTGCACATCTAAACATATGATGTCGTAGACATAGAAGGTTGGTCATGAATGACCAAAGAGGCCTGTTGCTGAGACGGGAAGGGTTGGGACAAGACTGCCGGCGTAGAGGGTTTCGACGTTCCTTGAAGGAACTTATTAACCTCGGCACGTCTAGGACAATCCTTTGTGTAGTGATTGTCACCACAGATAAGGAAAGGGTAGCATGGTTTGCACTTATCCCGATCTTCAACAGGAGGGGTTTTAGTTTTCTCATTTTGATTATTATTTTTACTCTCCTTATTCTTGCCTCTCCCTTTCTTTGATTTATTTTTACCGGTCGACGTAGATTGAACAACGTTCACTTCAGAAGTTTTACCGGTGGGAGGAGCAGGAGACGGAGCACTTTGGACATTAGAAGAATTGGATTTAGGGGTTGTAGTTGAAACAGACTGTGAGTGGGTATGAGCAGTACCAATCACACCATCAACTACATGCAAGGCAACTGGAGTAGTTGAAGTGCTGGAAGTACCAGGACGAGGTAGTTCAGGTAACAGGTTGTAAAGTGTTCCCGTTTGCGAATAAATGAGATCTAGATACTGAGCGTGACTTATAGCCTGCTCCTCTGTAACAATACCACCCATAGCAATGCCTTTACCAATTTCGTTCACGAAAGATTTCGTAAACCATTTTTCCAGTAACTGGTCCGGGAGTTCAATTTTTATGAGACGTCGTCTCCTTCTCCACTCATGTATATGGTCCAAGATGTGAGTACCTTTAGTTTGTTTAAAATAATTCAATATCTCAGTGCCATTATCGTAACGGATCGGTAACTGGTAATGTGTGAGAAAAGCCATAGCTAGGGTGTGGAAATTGGAAAAGAAACCTCGTGGAAATTCAATGTACCACTTCGCAGCCGAACCGGTAAGGGTTCCTTGAAAGAGACGTAGACGAATGGAGTCATCCATCAGCAAATTGGATGAACACCATAAATGAAAAGTCATGACATGATTGTTTGTGTCCTCTCCCGGCTTGCCATCGAATTTCGGGATATCCGATGGAAGTTTGGTAGGGATAGCAGGCCATTGAGGAGAGTGACGAATATGATCATTTAGAATCCTAGACAAATCTGGCAAATCCAAAGTAGCAAGGAAAGGAAACTGTCAGTTTACTTGCGGGTACTGATGGCTTTGGGGTGGAAGTCCTGTTGGAAAACTAGTAGGACCATAAGCAGACTGTCCATAGAGGGAAGGCCCTGGCTGACTCTGTGGTGGACGGATAGGATAGTAACCCCAAGGATTGTAACTTTGAGTCTGAGTAGGGACCCAGGGTTGAGTAGTCTGACCCGAACCCCAAATAGGATTGGTTACACCCGGATAAGGTTGACCCACTGCAGGGACAGTTTGCTGCCCCCCAGCATTTTGAGGAAAGTTCTATAGAAGTTGATTCCAATACTGGGCCAATTCAGGGGGTATATTTTGTCCAAAAGGTGAGGTTGGTCCCCCTACTATAGGTACAGTTCCACTTGGAAGTTGTGTGCCAACCGTGGGATGTGTAGTAACTGTGTTGTGTCCGGGAAAAGGAAAAGGAACTGTACCACCCTGTCCACCAACAAGAATCTGTGGGTTTGGTTCAACAGTTGGGATAGTGCCACTAGGATTAGGATTACCAGAAGGAAACTGAGGGAGTGTCAGGATGAAACCGGGAATAGGATGCCCAGGAAAAGGAGGACGACCTGGAGAACCGGCTGGGGTTTGCGGAGGTGTTGGATTGGCAACATTCAACAACGCATTCAACGCGTGGTAACCGGGTGGTAATGTCGGGATGACATCAGGTATTTGCTGGGTAAATAGGAGCAAGAGTAGTTGCAGGAATTTCGGTCTGGACACTCGTAGTATTCGTGATATGGGCCATCTCGGGAGGGAGAAAAAAACGATAAGTAGTAGTCTCGGGTGCGGTTTCTGTCTCAGAAGACACGGAAGGATTAATTTCTTAGACATGGGGTGATTCAGTACCAAAAAGGGCTCATCGGAGATCACCCGACCAAAAAGGCTCTTGGCCTACTACACCGTGAGAAGGCCCAATAGTTTATTCAGAAGAAGTAACAACG
>JZKD02S2247246.1:117864-132209 GCA_000966675.3 Picea glauca
TTCCCCGTAGGGGTTTTACCACGTGAAAACATCGGTGTGTTGATCTTTGATCTGGTTATGTGAGTGGTTACTGAAGGTGTTCGTCCTCTGTTTGAATACCTGTGTTGTCGAACACTAAGTGTCATGTTTTCCTCGCCTCTCCTCTCCCTTCATCTCTCTTCATTCTCCTTTCATTCTATACTTAACCTTTTTTTTTTCATTTTCCTCTTTTCCCCTCCTCTCCTTTCCATACTTAACCATTTTCTCTTTTCCACTCAATTCTCCTATTACATATTCCACACTTAGCCATTTTTCCTTATTCTCCTTTATTTCATTTTTCTTTTTCACATTTTTCCATATTCATTTTACATACCTTGAATTCTATTACTTACAACTCTTTTTACTACATTTTATTGTGTAACTCTTCCAAAACTTAGTCAATTTCATGAGTTACATCAGGTTCACGAACACGTGGACTCATATTTGATGTTCATATTATACACTTTGTACTACCAATGTATGTCCCCAAATTCTACAAGTTTTTTTACTACTTCTTACTATCTCTTACCTCTCCTATCAACACTTATAATTCTTCACAAACCTACCTCTATTTTCACTTAACCTTGCCTATCCTACATATTGTTTTAATAATATTTCTCTTATCCTAAGTTCCATGGGCATATCTCCAAGTTACACTTGGCAGACACATGGCAGCAAGTGAAATCATGACACATGGAAACTAATCGGGTGGTGACATGTGGCAGATATAATATCCAATCATAACATGACATGTGACGATGACATGGATGTTGATTAAGTGTTGACTGTACATGAGGTGGATTATGATTGGGCAATCAAAATTTTAATTATTCATTAATTTTCTAAGGGGTCGAGCTACAAGTTTCCATAGTTTTCCTTTGATTTTTATTAAGTGTATATTACATTTTTCAATATATACACTAAAAAATCTTAAAATCCCATGCATGTGGCATAAAAATTATAAATAAAGGTCGAAATTTAACAAAGGAGGTCGAAATTCAATCCAAGGGCCCACATTTGCCCATCAAACTTGATCAACGATGGTTGAGTCACGGTCTTGCAAAGGCTATATCTTGAGCTCCCGATCTCTATTTGTAGCAACATTTATAACATTGGAAAGGTATTTCGATGAAGAATATTATGGGACAGGTCTTGAGAGATGAAAATTGTTAAAATTTTCTGAAAAATTAAAATACTAGTCAGTAAAACTTTTATGCCTTGTTGATAAATCTTCTCAATACCTCGACTTCACGAGATCATATCTTGAGATCCAATAGTTGGATTTGAAAAAAAAAATATCGTTGGAAAGATAAGATGATGAAAATAAAATGTAAATTGGTTTAAATGGATGAAAGTTTGGATATAGTCTATAAAAAATTGAAACACAGTCCCCCATTTAAAAAGGGAAATTAATTAAGTTTTTGAAAATAGAAGTTTATTTAAAAAAAAATTATTAAAAAGGAAAAATAACCCATTTTAAAGATACAAGTGTTAATTATGTGAAACAATCTAAAAAGCTTAAATGAGACATTAATTAAGTGGAATAATTGAAGAAGAAAAGTGTACGGGAAATTCAAGAAAGGAAAAACCCTAAGTACCCCAATAGTTAGAGGATCTAATCTTTAAAGAGAAGAAGTGTTTCATCAAGTGGGATAATCATAATTTTCAAAGGGGAAGGGGAAAATATTAGAGGAATAAGAAGGTTCAGCCATGAATACACAACCAAGCTTCTGATCAAAGAAAAGAGATCTCCATCTTCTCCACTCTTTCTCTTCTTCTACACCATTTCTCATATTTTTATATTTGAATCTATGAATTGGGCACACGGTTGAGTTCTTGAGTGTTCTTCTTGTATTATTCAAAATACTTTTCTTATATTATCATGGAGTATTTACAACCATATACATGATTGCCATATATTTTTTAAATGGAGAACATCTTTCATGAATAAAAATCCACAAAGAATTGCTCTGGGGTTGATTTCGATTGTATCTTGTAACTTTGAGTCTTAAGTATGAGGTATTTGAGATTGACCTATAAAATTCTCTTTTTGGTCTTGATAGTAATACTCTTTTAAAATTATTTGATATGATCAAATTATTCTCTCCTATTTCTCATGAAGAAGATATGGATGTATTTGTATATGATTAAGAGGATTGTGTATGTGATGTTGGTCACAAAGAAATTTTGATGTGGAATCCCTCCTTCAATATTTTCTTATTATATATATATATATATATATATATAAACCAAAGAGGAGTACCACCTCTCTAAAAATGCAGGAGGATTCATATCCTCGTGAGGTTGTCATTTCGGTCATGACGGATTCAAGCGTCAACATTTTTTGTGACCATAATGGGAAACCATTTGTTTTCAAGATATTTGAGGCCTTGCTTTAGATTTGATTGAGAAACCATAATCTCCATGGTTCAAAGCTTCGAAAGAAAATTCAAAAATATTGTTGCTTGTTTTAGATGCAAGGGATTTATAAAAGGATTATTGAAAGATGTTGCATTTTCTTTATAACTTCAAAAAGACCCAAGAAACAACAAAGATTCAGGAGAATGAGCCCCCTGGAAACTCCATTGGAAAGACTCTAAATTTTCAAGAAGATGTATATTTTGACTCCTATGAAGAACTTCATTCATGTCATGATGTTCTTTTATATTATTCACCAATCCCATCAATGGTTTCAAGAGATGCAACAAAAGGAAAAACCACCCAAAGAAGAAGGTGACTGCATACGGTCCGTTAAATCTGCCAGAAGAAAGTTTTCATATGCCTAATATCCCTATGGAAACAATTTCTACGTTCTTTGGAAATACTTTGGAGGATGCAGAGCAACATTTATATAGATTCAATTATGCATGTCAAATTTTTAACCTTACTAAAGACAATATTATATGTTGAGTATTTTTACAAACTCTTCATGGGAATGCTCTTGAATGGTATAGTTCATTGTTGCTCGGTACCATTACCAGTTGGGACGTGTTAGAATATTTATTTTCTAAAAAGGTTTCCCACCCACCCTCTCCCATATGGAAGCAAGAAAATGAAGTGAATGGTTTTGAAGAAGAATCTAACCAAATATTGGATGAATTTTCTGAGTCAAGTCATATGGCTGAAATTGAAGATGAAAATTCCAATTTGCAAAAGATAATTTCATCCTCCTATATACTCCATATGAAGATCTTTCAAGAAGAAATTCCGAGAATAAAATTGAGAAACCTCCAACAAATACACAAGAATATTTCAGCCTTGCAACAAATGATGACAAATCACAAGAACACTTGTAGCAAGAAGAATTGGTGAAAGAAATGAATTCTGAGAAGAATAATGAGGAAGATGACCATTACATGAAGGAAGAGTCCTTTCAAGACATTGTTAATGAATCAATAACCTTAGAAGTGGTTGGAGATAAGGAGAAAAATCAAAGAATGTTAAAATTGAAAAATATTCATCCAATTAAGGACAATAGTATTCTTGAGCAGCCAAAAATTGACTCCATTGAATTATGATTTCAAAGCATTGTTGGTGAAGCAATGCAATTAGATCAAGAGTACACTTGACTCATCTTTTCTCTAGTTCATGTTAAGAGTAACCCTGACTCATTGATACAAGAACATATAAATCTACCAAAATAATTACCTTAATGAAGGTATGTCGGTCATGATTTTTCACCCCACCAAATTCACCTTTCTTTGTTAATATATTTGTTAAGTTTGAAGCAAATCCCGTGGGAAATTTAATTTTCTAAATGACCTCTTTTACAACATTGTTTTCCTACTCTATAAATAACCATGGAAGACTATTTCAGTTTCCATTTATATTTAAATAAATCACATTTTGTAGTGCATGATTAGATTCCTAAATGACAGTACAATTTTTTACAATTTTTTCTTTGTCACTCCTTCCATCTAAGATTCTCCACAAAATTTTTGTTACATTCTTCCCAATATGCATTGTATCAAACAAATGAGCTATTTGTGGACGCTCATAATAGGGTAACCTATTGAATTGTATAGGATAACTTTTCATTCCTCATGGAAGCCCATTAATGCCTTGACGAAATTTATGAAAAATAAATGAGATTACAATAATAATTGTTAGATACAATAAACAAAATTCAATACAAATTAAAATTGTAAAACATTAATATATGTGACACATATACTAAATGCTTGGCGATTCTATTATATTCTAACTTCCATAGGTGAGGTGTCATTCTTTGTGGTTTTATTCCGGTCTCTTCTTTCAAATTCAAAAGATGTTATTCTCTAGTTAGATACCTATGGTTATTAAGGAGGAAGTGTTTATACTCATCAAACACGTCCTTTCCTATACTTATTGAATGGCGTAATTTCATCCTAGGACCACAAAATGGACATGAAAATTTACCCTTTGTTCAAATACCCGCAAGATATGGATCAATGTAAGTATTATTTATATAACAAGGAATTAATATTTAAGAAGCATGCATCAGATTTTCATAAAATTGTATACTATTAAAGTGCACTAGTATGTTACATACCACAAAAATGTGTTAGCTCGGGGCATCATGATTTTCCCATGTAAGTATTCCATGGAATTGAAATTTCATTTTCCTTATTGGTCTAGATATGCCATACATAGTGATGCCAACCCATAAATTTAGTAGCTCGTCGACAAGACAAAATAAATTACCTTATTGGTAATTACCTAATTGGGTGAAATTATGCATAATTACTACCTTGTATATATATAAGTAATAGTGCAATAAATAAGACAAAATAAATGCAACGTTCAAACCAGTTTTGTAAAACAATACCTGGAACAATCATTTCCAACATGGTGTGCTCCTTCTTTATTGACATCCAAGGAGAAAGGTTATTTTTTATAAAAAAAATATGCCACACTAAGTAAATATACATGAGCTCACCAAATGGATTAACACCATCAACTACCAATGCAAGATTAACATTGTGAGTTTCTTTTTTAAAAGTCGGTCATATTTCTTCGATGTTCCTAAATGTAGAACCATCTATAGGCATTCGAACACAACAATCTTCACTTTTGTTTCATGCATGGTAATCCATAAGTTGTGAAATTGTTTGGCACCTAAACAATCACTGCAAACGTGGAATTATCAAAACATGATGAAGAACCTTGTGAGACACCTTTTTTGTTACTTGATAGGTTCGATATGTATTTATTTGACATAGCAGACATTTTTTTTTTCTGATGCATATTGTCCAGATATTTGGAAATGAATCAATAGCCTCATACTCCATTCCAATATATTTCATAATGGCACACAACTCTCAATATATGCGAGGTAAATTATTTGACGGTGGTAAAGAAAATTCACCTAACAATCTACAACATAAAAAATAACTAGTTAATGTAAATAATAGTAATCTGAAATATTGCATCCTTAATTTACACATTAGTTGATACTAAAAATAGAAAAAGATAAAGTCGACCTTTACGTATAATATATGATGAATTATATTACGTACCTTAAGATCTGTGTGGTACAAGTGTTTTTCAAATCATTCAACACCTTCAAGTTCACCAACAACATTATAGTAGAGAGAATATTTTTTCTTGAGCCTTCATAAAGGGTTTGTTATGCCTTCTCAAGCAGAGGTACATCATGAATATCATCAAAATTTTCCTCATCGATAAGAGAAAATATGTCATGGATCATTCTATTTGTCCCATCATCCAACTCAAAAATATTATTGGTGTCATATTCTTCCATAGGGTTGAACTGATCTTCAATATCCATACCATCTTCCACATCTTGTACAATAGTATTTCTACTACTACTGGGAAGATATTTATCCGACGACAGACACCTAGGAGGCTTTATCTTTATAATTACAAACAATCAATAACATTAGTGTATATAAAAAATATTAAAAAGAAATAATTTTTTATAAACACAATCAATACAAAGACATATATATGACTAACTTACCATGGGACGATATGTATTCCCCCCTTCACAATGCCCATACCTCCAACAATGTCTTTCAAATATTTCTTTACAAGTCTTGTTTTATTCAAGCCCCTGCATCGATTGCAAGGGAAATAACATTTCCCATCACCTTGTGCCTCCAATGTCTCCCTTAACCTAGGAAGCGTCCTTTCACTCTATTCAGGTGTTGGCATTGGGATTTCCTATATTTACAAAAAAATCCATTGAAGCAATATAATTACAATATATGAATATATTCTTACGCTACAATGTCATTGAATACTAACCCCATATGTAATAGAGAATTAAACCATTGTCATCGTATATTTATTAAAGTTTTATAACAATATTCAACATTTGATCAAGAAATAAAAACCATACATTTTTACCACATACGTTCCAAAGCTTCACTATAAGCAAGTAATAAAACCAAACAATAAAAGATAACTAGACCAAGACAAATTGTATAGTAATTAAATGGAATTGAGTATACATGTTCATACCTATTTCCTAGGAAAAAATGCGTGTCCCCAAATAAAATAGGGTCTAAGGGTTAGGGATCCAATGTGGGTATTTAAAAAGGAGACATAGTAATATTAAAAAATTGCAACCTTCAAAGTACAAAATCCAAGCTATGCAGATCTAGAATTGGATCTGAGGCAAGTAGCACACAAAAAAAAGAATAATAATTCATGCAATGAACAATGAGCATAAAAATATTTTATAACCATTGCACCTACAACAAAATATTCGAAATCACTCACCGTTTCCAGTATTCTGATGAATGTTGACTATGTCAAAGTTGGCCAAGTTAGTGACCATTAATTTTTTTTCAAATAGGTAGTTGACATTATCTACGTTCATCGATATATTGAAAAAATATTGTCTCAAGATCAACGGATATATCCATTTGTCACAAGTACGACATTCATCAGGGTTCCCCCCCCCAAAAAAAAGGATTAAAATTTTTATAATTATGTGATAATTTGTGACGATATGATTAATTTTATCCTTATCATTGAAAGGTTTTGTCGAATATTGACCCCATATGTACTAGTGTATCAAAGGTAGATGAATTCAACCTAGGTATCAAAAAGTATCCAAAACACAATAAGATATCCAAGATCCTATCTCCTGAAGAAAAAGAAAAGTACATCTAGTTGTTCAAATAATTTGAAGATGTATTTGCATGGAGGTATGAGGATATCAAGAAATACAACCCTGCTATCTTCCAGCGTCATATTCCCTTAAAAGAATACATCCAACCTTTCAGGAAGAAACAAATAAAACTAAATCCCATGATGCGCCCTTTGGTACAAACAGAGGTGAAGAAACTCTATGATGCCAAAATAGTTATTCTGGTCAGATATTCAAAATGGGTTTCAAACCTAGTGGCTACCTGTTTGACAACACAAGTATTCAAACAGAGGATGAACACCTTCAATAACCACTCAAACAACTAGATCAAAGATCAACACAATTATTTTTTTACGTGGTAAAATCCATGTGGGGAAACATCCACAGCTCTAGCCAACACAACCACTTGAGGCAATTTATTAATGCAAAATAAAATATATTACAAAGAGTTTATCATAATCGATCATCGATAAATGACCCTTTGTGCTCTTTAAATATAGATCATGGATCAATTGGATGCCAATCCATGGATCAATGTAGCCATTAAGACAATGGAAAATATGATTTTCGGATCAGTCTATGTGAGGAACATATCGCGATCGTTGGATTTCAAATGCGTACTAATGCATACTGAAGAAACACACTTTAACCTAACGACACATTAGACCAATTTGATCTTAACTAACTCCTAAGTGTCTAAATATCCTAACATCCCCCCCCCTAATAACAACTTTGGATAGGATTGAAGCATTTACCACTACAACAAATCCCTATGATTTGCTCCCTTTTTTTCTTCCAAAGTTGGTTTTAGTGTATTTTTCTTCATTTTTTTTAAAAATAAAGTGATATTTATTGAGATGGAGATATTTATGGAATTTTTTGTATCGACCACAAAATTTAGGTGCTAATAGCACCGAAAATTGTTCCCCATTTAGCGCCGAAAATTGCGCCCCATTTAGCGTCGAAAATAACACCCCATTTAGCACCAGAAATAATGCCCCCTTTAGCACCATAAATAGTGCCCCTTTTAGTGCCTTTTTTAGTGCCATAAATTGCACCAGAACTAGCGTCAGATGTATCCAAATTAGCCTAAATAATTAATTAGTTGAGGTGTTGAGGGTTAACTAGATAAGGGCTTTGAGGATTATGGGATTTAGGGATTTGGGGTACAGGAATTAAGGGTTAATGGATTAGGGGTTAGGGTTTAAGGGATTAAGGGTCAAGAGCTAAGGGATTTGGTGCTTATGGGTTAGGTAGTTTAATGGTTAATGGCTTAGGGATTATGGGATAAGGGATTAATGTTTAAGTGCTTAGGGCATAAGGGTTTATGGATTGATGGATTAGGGATTAGTGTTAAGTTTTTAAGGGTTGATGGCTTAAGGGTTAGGGGATTTAGAGATTTTGTGTTAAGGGATTAGTGATTAACTAAGGTTGATGGATTAAGGGTTAATTAGGGATTAGGGATTAAGGATTTAAGGGTCAATGGATCAGGGGTTAGGGGAGTTAGGTATTTTTCAAAACTCTCTTGAAATTTCATGGAACCTCTTCCAACATGCCAATCACCAATGTCATCCACTGATGTCGCACGATGAGTAGTGAATGGGTCCAACTTTGAAATTTCTTCAAATTGTTCCTATATGCATTGAAATTTGACATGGTTAGACTAGACACATGCCTTGATGATATGTGATGGCTTCAAGACTCAAGGATACCTGATGTCGCCACTTAATCTTTAAGATTGTCCACGTTTTCGTCAATGTTCATCATGCAATATTATTGTCATCATCTATCATTCACATATATGGAATTCTTGTCAAAACTCTCTTGAAATGGCATGGACCATCTTCCAATGACATTCCCATCACCAATGTCACATGGTGAATAGTGAATGGGGTTTAGCACCGGATGTGCCTAAATAGTTAATTAGTTGCAGTGTTGGGGGTTAAGTGGATAGGGGATTTGAGGATTATGGGATTTTGGGATTTGGGGTATTGGGATTAAGGGTTAAGGAATTAGGGGTTATGGTTTAAGGGATTAAGGATCAAGAGATAAGGGATTCCGTGCTTATGGGTTAGGTAGTTTATTGGTTAATGGCTTAGGTATTATGGGCTAGGGGATTAATGTTTAAGTTCTTAGGGAATATGGGTTTATGGATTAAGGGATTAGGGATTACGATTTAAGTGTTTAAGGGTCGATGTCTTCAGGGTTAAGGGATTTATGACTTTTGTGTTAAGAGATTAGTGATTAACTAAGGTTGAGGGATTAAGGATTAAGGATTTAAGGGTCAATGGTTTAGGGGTTACAGGTTAGGTCAAAATTTGACATGGTTAAACGAGACACATTCGTTGATGGTATGTGAGGGCTTCAAGAGTCAAGGATTCTTGACGTCCTTGCATAATCTTTGACATCCTCCACGTTTGCATGAACCTTCATTATAAGGTTTGATCATTTTCATCATTTGTCATTCCCATCTACATAATTTTGGTTGAAACTCTCTTGAAATATCACGGAATGTCTTCCAACACGCTCATCTGCAATGTCATCAACCGACCCGACATAGTGAGCGGTGAATGGGGCCAACATTTAAATTTCTTCAAAATGTGATTGTATGCAATGAAATTTATTCAAAACATCAATTTTACTAGGCGAATGCATTGATGGAATGGGAGGGTTTAAAGACTTAGTGAAATCATTGATATTGAATATTGATGTTTTGGTACGAAATAGGAAACTAAAATTGAAATTTAATTTAATAAATTTTCACCTAATTCTAGGTGATTAAAATCTTTTATTTTGTTTAATTATTTTATGTTTAGTTCTTAATAAAACATAATAAAAAATGTATGCCCAACATTAAAATGAAAAAAATATAAAAATAATGAAGTTAACAAAATTGATTATTCAAATAATTATGAGTTACATGCTTATTAAAATCATTGTGAGATACGTGCATTAATGATGTTTTCCATTGACAAATGCACGGAGGCCATCTGTGGTGTAATAGTGCTTCGCTTGGAAATATATATAGTGCTTTCATCTACCACACAAGTTAACTTATCCCTCTTTTCACAAAGGCTTGTTTTTAATTGCTTGAAGCATGACATTTTATCATTTGCAATTTTTCTAACAACTCTTAAATATGCCCTCTTCCAGCATCATCTTGCAATAGCGGTCTCCTAAATCAATTAGGTTACATATGGCTGACCTATTCTACATGTTACCCCTCATATTGTATGAGGCATTGTACTAGTTTGAAGACCATGCCCAAGAAGGTTGTGTTGGGAGGATGTGTGTCTTGATGGCTATTGGTTTTGGATTTGATACTTATTGTTTCATTTAGCATCATCTCTTGGGGAATCATTGCATATTTGGAGGATTGCATATTACGTGTGGATATTGATAGAGAACTAGGCTTGATTATGGTCTCACATATATGGTTCACTATTTTTTTACCCTTAGCACTTTCATGGAGAGGGATACCCATCAACTAAGGTTTTTCCCTAAGTTTTTTTGTTCATTGCTTGATACTCCTTGAGATAGTGTGCCCTCACTCTAGGGCACATATTACTAAGGTGCATGCCTTGGAAAGTGTGTTTTGCAATAAATGGTTGAGATATATTCATGAGGAGTGCCTTAGCTTTGGGGCCCGATGTTTAGCATGTGATTGAGCTTGCAAGGAGGTTGGCTGACTCATATCATGGAATGCTCTCTTGGTCATTACATCTTGTCACATTTATTGAGGATTCCTAACTACCCTACACATAGTTCTAGAGTACCCCATGGTTTTGAGATGATTGATGGTATTAGCACAATGTTTCATTCTCTAGTACATGGTTTTGGGTTTTTTTTTTTCCAGATTGGTTTAGTGGGATGTTTCACCCTTTATGTGTATTTTCCTAGTTTGTCCCACTTTTGGCCCTTGGTTTGAGGAGAGATGGTTGCTTGCACATGCATTGGTACTAATGGCACACATTTTTAGGAAACACATCTCTTTAAGGGGGTTGTTATGACAACCAAGAGGCCACTATTACACACATGTCCATGAGATCCATCATTTGATGAGTTGGTTATTGCATTGGAGGAAGCACCCTCACTAACCTTGGTATCTTGGGAATTGTTTTGGTATTTCTAGGTTGTTGACCCTCAATGAAAGGAAATATATGTCAAGGAAAGTCATGTCAGGGAAAGGTGTGGAAAGGAAAGGAATTTCAAGGCAAGGCATGG
Organism: Picea glauca; assembly: GCA_000966675.3. Lineage (NCBI taxonomy): Eukaryota > Viridiplantae > Streptophyta > Pinopsida > Pinales > Pinaceae > Picea > Picea glauca. Next base: position 129,206 of record JZKD02S2247246.1, read on the forward strand.
CATGTCAAGGCAAGGCAACGAAAGGGAATGCATGGCAAGGCAAGTCATGGTAAGGCATAACAATGCATGACAAAGCATGGCATGTCAAGGCAAGGAAAGACATGTCAAGGAAAGGCATGGAAAGGCAAGGCAAGGCATGGCTTGCCAAGACAAGGCATGGCAAGGCTAGACATGAAATGTCAAGGCAAGGCAAGGCATATCAAGGCAAGGCAAGGAATGGCATGTCAAGGAAAGGCATGGCATGTCAAGGAAAGGCATGGCATGTCAAGGCAATATAATGACATGTCAAGTCAAGGCAAGGCATGTCAATTAAAGGAAAGGAATGTCAAGGAAATGAATGGCATGGAAAGGCAAGGAATGACATTTCAAGGCAGGGCAAGGCATGGCATGCCAAGGCAAGGAAAGACATGTCAAGGCAAGGCATGTCATCCTTGTTTGCAACAATGTTTATCATGTAGTCTCATTGTCATCATTCGTCATAATTCACATGTATATAATATTTGTCAAAACTCTCTTGAAATGTCATGGAACGTCTTTAACCAACACGCCCATCACCAATGTCATACATCGACATCACACGGTGACTAGTGAATGGGGTGAACGTTGAAATTTATTCAAACTCTGCATGTATGCATCAAAATTTGACATGGTTAGAGTAGACACATGCCTTGATGGTATGTGATGGTTTCAATACTCAAGGATTCCTAATGTTCTTGCATAATCTTTGATATCGTCTAGGTTTGCATCAATGTTCATCATGCAGTCTCATTGTCATAATTCCTCATTCCCATCTATAAATATTTGTTGAAACTCTCTTAGAATATCATGGAATGTATTCCAACACACCTATAACCAATGTCATCTACCAACGCCGCATGGTGATAAGTGAATGGTGCCAACATTTAAATTTCTTCAAACTGTGCCTGTATGTGTCGAAATTTGACATGGTTAGATGAGACACATGCCTTGACAATATTCAAGAGTTTCAAGACTCAATAATTCCTGACGTCCTCAGATAATCTTTGACATCCTCCATGTTTGCATGAAACTTCATTATGCGGTCTCATTTTCATCATTCGTCATTCCCATCTACATAATCTTGGTCAGATATTGGTCTAAGAATATTATCTTTCTCCCTAGTCATCACAACAACAAAATCATCAAGGGATGACATCTTCCAAGTAGCTCCATCTTCATATTCCTTGTCAATCCCACACAACTTCTGCTACAACCTCAAGGATTTCAACTTGGTGAGAAAGTCCTAGATGGTGTAAATCAAATTTTGGCTCAAGCTAATAAGCTCATTCTCCAACTGATATTCTCTTAACACATCCTACTTCCGGCCAAATAATCCTTCCATAGTATTCTAGATTTGATTAGGTGAACTAGTAGATTCAATGCACGGGGGCTTCACTAACTAGGAAATACACTAGGAAATACACTATCACGTTCATCCATAAAGGGGTATTAAAAAGTGGAAAAAATCAAAACAATATATTGACATATAATAAGGGGTTGAGGTTTTTTTTTAATAATAGATAACAATATAGTATAGGGGGTCAGGTTTTGGGGTGGAAAGGGGGGGTCAAGGGTGAGAAGTGGGAGTCGGGGCTAAATATAAAAGCGTGGAATTATTTGACTGATTATTTTTTCCCTCTGAAACCCTATTTTACCTAACCTTTGTCATTGAAAAACAAGGAAACCATAACAAAGTAACAAAGGAGGAACACCATCAATGATGAGGAGGACTAGAAATCGAGTCACAAAGGAAGAATGTGAGCTACAACGGATAAGAAGGGTTTGAGTACAAGAGTTTTATTTTCCATTTTCCCTATTGAACAAACAATACTAGTGCTCGCGTAAGGAATTATTAGAATGTTGGTGGAATAGAGTCAAAATCTTATTCATCATAGGTATGTTATCCATTATGGATGGAATAGAAGGGTTGGTACTAGATAGTACTGAATCTTCGATGTTTCAATATTCAAAATCAAAATTTTGTAAAGGGAAAATGATTTTTCATAGCACCACTCTTGAGAGTCATCCAAGATGAAGTGAATGAAATCAGAGCAAGTTGAAACCATTCAGATTCTCACAATGGTGTCTCAGTATTTCATATTTGAATCATTTCACTAGGGCATATTTAAGAACAGTACCGAGGTATAGGGGTCTGATCTGAATCATAAAGAGGCATTGTTTTCCTGGATTAGGGCGGCTCTTGAATTTTGTTGTATTTCAACATATTGCGACACTATGCTGGTCTTCACATGAGATAGAATGCAAGAAGAGGTAAATCTTTGTTAAGAACCAAATATCAATATAGCATAGAAAAACCTCAGAATAAGTACTCAACACCTTGAAAAAGAGAGAAACTTAGATAATAAGCCTCTTCGAGGGGGCAACCTCCTTATGCCCACATAAATGTACAATTACAAGATGATTCAAAATGAAAATGTCTCCTTGGTATATATAGGAGACTAGGAGGTATAATTACAACTAATGGACTAAATCCAACATAAATGAAATAACATTACTAATATAATATGCCCCAATTAAGGGGTAATGCACCACTATTTAGGGCTTAACATGCCCCTCCCCTTGAGACAAGTGTTGTCTACAATGCTTGAGTAACTCTGGATACTTCTATATAAAAGACTCATCTTCCCAAGTGGAATCTTCAGCCGATAGTTTCCTCCATTTAATGAGATGCTCTGAAATGGATCTATTCCTCATCTGGTGAATTCTTGTGTCAGTGATGGCTTCAGGATCCAATATGATTTTTCCTTCCTTGTCAAGTTCTAGCAATATAGTTTGAACTGAGATCTTGTTACCTATAACCTTCTTTAAGCATGAAACATGGAAAATTGTGTGTACTTGTGAAGATGCCGACAACTCCAATTTGTATGCCATAGTACCAATCTTTTGCAAAACCTTATAAGGGCCATAGTACTTTGGTGATAATTTATTATCCTTCTTGGCTTGCTTGAGGGACATCTGTTTGTAT
>JZKD02S2247246.1:132219-146602 GCA_000966675.3 Picea glauca
TGTAGCAGCGAAACCCCAAGACCTTGAGCTCTGATACCATATGTTAAGAACCAAATATCAATATAGCATAGAAAAACCTCATAATAAGTACTCAACACCTTGAAAAAGAGATAAACTCATATAATAAGCCTCTTTAAGTGGGCAACCTCCTTATGCCCACATAAATGTACAATTACAAGATGATTCAAAATGAAAATGTCTGCTTGGTATATATAGGAGACTAGGAGGTATAATTACAACTAATGGAATAAAGCCAACATAAATAAAATAACATTACTAATATAATATGCCCTAATTAAGGGGTAATGAGCCACTATTTAGGGCTTAACAATCTTCAACACATGCCAATATTTTTCCTACTTCCCAAGACTTGCACCTATAGTACAACTCTTGTTTTAAATTCGGTTTGCGAAGATAAGGATATGTTCGATATTTATAATAATTTTTTTTTATATAATTTGGTTGATGAATATCGGGAGATGTTCATTTCAGAACAAAAAATATTGATATCTGTATATCTTCTCTTAAATTTGTGCTATCCATTTTAGCAGATTCGCACTAGCAAATTTATAACCCTGTGACTAATTTTTTCAAACCATGGCTAAATGTTTTTTAGGAACTCTCTTTTAATAATACCAATCTCGACACTTATAAATACTTCATTTCTAACAACAATACCACTTATCAATATTCTTCAAGTATGACCATCATTAATAGGTATGGAAAAGATGATGAACATTCACCATTATAAATAGTGCCACTATGCATTGGATGCTCGACCATGTTTAAAATTTAGGTTAAGCCTGAATGATAGAGAAACCCCATGATATCAAGACACGAGATCACAACACTCAAGTTCACCTTGATTTGGCCTTTTTCCAATGAGATTTTTTTGCATTTAATTCCTGGAGGTGATCATTCTAAGGCTGAATGAAAGAGCAGTGAGGACAAGCCCGATGTGCAAAGTGGTGTAAGACAACTCTGAAATTACTTTGATAATTCATTCAATATTTCTTCTATTTTGATAAAATTTGATCATTGTGTAGGAAAATTAAATGAAAAAATCCTTACCCCATGTTCTTTGCGGCCTTGGATCGACTTGAAAAAATCCATGGTGGCCTTGTAGGGTTAATCCCTGCTTATGAGTTGTAACATATTTGATTTGCCTCATATGGAAAAATGTAGAAATTTTAATACAAATTATGTATTGCATGGATTCTCCTAATCTAACAATTATATGCCACTATTAAATATAGAATCGCTTCTACTAAAATTCTTGCGGAATTTAAAAACACGATCGCCAATTGCAATATCAAGAAGAGAGATCAATCACACATAACACAGATGTTTTACCGGGAAAGCATAAAGCTAAAAACCCCACTATCATATATTATGTATATATCATGGATCATGAAACAATATCATGCAAAACTCTAATCCAAGATATCTCAGTACAATATACAATCATCTCACACTGTCATACAAAAATTGGCAAATGCATGTCCCAATTTTTGCCTCCAGACAACCTACCTCCTCTACGCAATACCTGCTGATGGAAATCCCTGCAATGAATGAATCCCACTTGCCTAGGCTATGCATTCCTCATGGGCACATCCAATGTGTGTGTGGTTGCATGAGTGCACTCACTAAATTCACAACTGATAGTCAAATTGTCCCTTTCACCTTCATCTTAACTGGGTCTCCACTGGATATGACATGCATGTAGTTAACAGTGGTAAATCTTTAGTTGCATGTGAGACCACTGATTGTGAATTAATTAATAATTAATTCACTGATCTCTCAGTAATGTAAGTTCAGCTACAACTAGTACAACTGATCTTAACTCACTTAACTACGTTAAACTACTTTACAACTCACATAACTACACATATAACTCTGTTACAACTTCAAATCACTCAGTTAAAGCTAATTCGACTTGCATGTCCCACCAATCAACCTTTGAACTTGAATTTACTATAGCTAACTGATTTTCCACTTCAATTAACTATTTCCAAGTGCTCATTGAGAATCGATTAGTATTTATTGTCGAACTATTATTAAGGGATAATAATAGTTGACATACATCTATAAATAGAATTCCCTCACCATCTATAAATAGATATCATCTATAAACAAAATTTTCTCATCATCTAAAAATAGACTTTCACCTAAAAATAGCCTGAGGCTCCATCCTAGTGTAGGTGCATACTTTTCACTAGGATCTTCTTGTTGAATCTCAACACTCCCTCTCAACAATAAATGGATTATCCTTCACCCCGATCTTGTCACTATGGTATTTGAATTTTCTCTTGGTGAGCGCCTTCGTCAGAATGTTTGCATCCCGATATTCTATAGGAATGTACTGAAGCAACATGATCTTTCACTACACACAATCTCTGATATGATGATATCGGATATCTATATGCTTAGATATATCATGAAACACATGATTAATCGAGAGTTTAATGCAGCTCTGATTATCACAATGAATCACTGTCGGATTTAAATGAGAACCAAAAAAAGTAACCAAGATCTTTCTCATCCAGATAGCCTCACATGCAACTTGACTCACTACCCTGTATTCTGATTCTACTGAATTGAGTGCCACAGATCTTTGTTTCCTGCTGTACCAAGAAACAACTATAGATCTAATACTAAAGATCCCCCTTGATGTGCTCTTTCTATCCATTAGGTTGCTCGCCCAATCTACATCTGTGAAGCCATGCAACTTCACCTCATTTGTATGTCTGTACCATAATCCATACTCATATGTGCCCCTTAGGTATCTCAAGACATGCTTACACACCTTCCAAAATAGCTTGGTAGGATTAACCATCGCTTGACTCAGCTGGTTAACCGCATAGAAAATGTTCGGTCTCATGCTCACTAGATACATTAGCAAACCCACTAATTGTCAATAGACAATAGCATCCACTACCTTTCCAGAAGTAGCATACTCTTTCCTCTAGTTTCCTGGAAGAGGAGTATCCATGGGTTTTCAACCCTCCATGTGAAAATTACCCAGTATCTCCCTTGCATACTTTCCTTGAGACACAAAAATTTCACCATCTCACTACCATATTTCCAATCCAAGGAAATAATGAAGGAGCCCCATATCCTTCATCTCGAACTCCTTTACAAGGTCTTCCTTGCATGAGTGTATCAGTTTCTCATCACCAGTCAGTATTAAATCATAAACATAAAGAACAATGATTAAAATCTTACCCTCCACCACAATTTGGTATAGGTTTTCATCCACTTCACTTTTGGTGAAGCCCAATCTGGTGAAATAGTTGTCTATCTGAGTGTACCAAGCATGGGGTGCTTGCTTCAGCCCATACAGTGCTCTTTTGAGTCGGCACACATGCGACTTGCTGTTGAAGATCTCAAATCCTTCAGGCTTCTCTGCATGAGTGGCTTCCACCACTCCATGAACCTCCTCATGTGGCTGATCCACATATTGAGACTCATCTTTGGGAACCAACAGTTCCTCCTCCGCATGCAAGTCTAGCTCCCTCTCAAGCGAGAACCACATGGATTTTCCCTCATCAAATTTTATATCTCGTTGCACAATAATCATCTTAGTGTTAGGAAAACACACACGATAATTATGGGGTGTTTCAGTGTACCCCCAAAATATCCCAACTTCAGCAGTCGGGTCCAGCTTCTTCCTAGCGTTCTTGGTCACATGCACATAAACAGATGAACCAAAAATCTTAAAGTGAGAAACATCTAGTTTCTTACCATTGAAATATTCTTCAGGTGTACTCATGCCAAGTAATTTACGAGGACAACGGTTTTGCACATAAATCACAGTGTTGCATGCTTCTACCCACAAATGCATTGGTAGGCCCTGATCATGCAACATCACTCGTGTTGCAACCACGATCATTCTGTTCTTTCTCTCTGTGACCCCATTTTTTTGTGGGCTATGAGGCGCTATGAGTTCTCTTCGAATTCCTTCTTTGCTGCAGAAGTCTTTGAATTCATTAGAAATGTATTCTCCACCATTATTGCTCCTCAGAGCCTTCACTTGCTTCCCCAACTCTTTCTCCACCAATGCTTTAAACTCATATAACTTTGAGAATGTTTGATCCTTCTTATGCATGAAGAAGATACAACATTTACGAGAAAATTCATCAACAAAAATAACATAATACTTATGTTTTGTTGTTGAAGAAACCGAGAATGGTCCACACACGTCTCTGTGAACTCTCTCCAGGATCACCGAAGCATGGTTCTCCTTTTCATGAAAGGTGGACTTTACATACTTCCCCATGGTGCAACCCTTGCACTGATCTAACTGAGCAAGTGTTCCCATTGGAAGTCTGGTAGATATTTGTTGCATGATTTTCAAGGCTCCATGATGAAGATGGCCCCATCGCCTGTGCCATAATTCACCCTCATCCCGACTCACCACTTTTTCTGCCTTGCCCATCATGGAAGCACAACCATTTACCTCCATCTTGTAGAGATTCTTAACTCAAATCCATATCTTCTTGACTTGACCCGTTGTTTTATGTCGCAGAAAATATTTTACATCGTTGAAAATGTCATAGCCTCTGTCCTCCAACATTACGACCGAGACCAAGTTTTTCTTCAGATCTGGAACATGCATAACATCTTTCAATTGAAATGGTTTACCTAACTCCCTCTGAAAGGTAATGGTACCAATGCTAGTCGCACTGTATTGTCCATTGTCGCCCATCTCTATATGCATTTTGAGATCTTTCTCCTCCAATTAACTGAAAATCTCCTTATCTCCCGTCATGTGGGAAGGAAGTGCCACTATCCAAATACCACACCGATTCTAATGCACTTGAAGCCATGCATGCGATCAAGGAGAAGTCAAGTTCAAATTGCGAGGCAAGGGCCTCACCAGCTGCAGTTCCAACAACCTTCTTGTTCTTCTTCTTCTACGGATAGTTAGTAGCGAGATGCCCATGTTTGTGACAGTGAAAACACTTCACTTTGGACAAATCTAGATTCTTGCATTTATACTTGGATTTTGAATGGAATTTATTCCCCTTCCCTTTCCTTGCCTTGGAATCCAAATCACAATCCTCTTCATCATCATGTTTTGATGAAAAGTCATCTCTAGTGTTCCGCCTAAACTCCTCTTGCATTAGATCTGACCATATTCGTTCCCAATCTGGAAATTTTCCCTTCCATTGACAGAGTCTTGATAACTGTGCCAATTCTTGGGAAGTCCTAGGAGAGCCAAGCTCACCATATGATCATCAACAACTGTTATTCCCACACTCCCTGTCTCATCCCAGCATTGGACAAACTTTGTGAGATATTTTGGAATGGAGTCGCCCTTCTCCATCTTGATCTTCCCGAGTTTATCTTTGAGCGCCAATTTCGTATGGTCACTGCTGTTTTGGAATAGATATGTCAAATCTTCCACATTTCATATGGTGTGGATTTCCCATGGAGATTTGAGACAATGTGGTCTCGTACTCCCTCCAACAGGATCCTCCTTGCCTTTGCTACTTTATTTTTCCATGCATCAAGATTTGCAACGTCTACATCATTTGGCTTAGGAACATCCTTGTCAATGAATTCTTTCAAGCCATTGTCTTCGAGTACTGCCTCTATCGTGTCCTTCCAAGAAATGTAGTTCAAGATGCCATCGAGTGCATACTCTAACCTCAAGCCATTGAAATCCATTTCGATCTTGAATCCACTGTAGCACCAAGAAAGTTTTTCTGCAAATTCAAATTCTATCCAATCACAAACTTAGCTTCTGCAATCTTCTGTGCTCTGATACCATGTAGAAATTTTAATACAAATTATGTATTGCCTAGATTCTCCTGATCTAACAATTATATGTCACTATTAAATACATAATCACTTCTACTAAAATTCTTGTGGAATTTAAAAACATGATCGCCAATTGCAATATCAAGAAGAGAGATCAATCACACATAACATAGATGCTTTATTAGGAAACCATAAAGCTAAAATCCCCATTATCATATATTATGTATATATCATGGATCATGAAAAAATATCATACAAAACTCTAATCCAAGAGCTCTTAGTACAATATACAATCGTCTCACACTTTCATACAAAAATTGGCAAATGCATGTGCCAATTTACTACCTCCAGATAGTTTGCCTCCTCTGCGCAATACCTGCTGATGGAAATCCATGTAATGAATGAATCCCTCTTACCTAGGCTGCACATTCCTCATGGGCACATCCAATGTGTGTGTGGTTGCATGAGTGCACTCACTAAAGTCACAACTAATAGTCAAATTGTCCCTTTCACCTTCATCTCAACTGGGTCTCCACTGGATCTAACATGCATGTAGTTAACAATGGTAAATATTCAGTTGCATGTGAGACCACTGATTGTGAATTAAATAATAATTAATTCACTGATCTCTCACTAGTGTAAGTTCAGTTACAACTAGTACAACTGAGCTTAACTCACTTAACTGAGTTAAACTACTTTGCAACTCACATAACTACACATATAACTCTGTTACAACTTCAAATCACTCAGTTACAACTAATTCGACTTGCATGTACCAACAATCAACCTTTGAACTCAAATTTCCTATAGCTAACTGATTTTCCACTTCAGTTAACTATTTCCAAGTGCTCATTGAGAATAGATTAATATTTATTGTCCAACTATTATTAAGGGATAATAATAGTCGACATACATCTATAAATAGAATTCGCTCACCATCTATAAATAGACATCATCTATAAATAGAATTTTCTCATCATCTAAAAATAGACTTCCACCTAAAAATAGCGTGAGGCTCCATCTTAGTGTAGGTGCATAATTTTCACTAGGATCTTCTTGTTGAATCTCAACAAAAAATAGCAGTAAACTGCCACATCTTTTTTATAATGCATTAATAGTTGTCTTTGATCATTTATGAATGAATCACCAATTGGATGGTTATTCAAGAATTCTGAATCTATTCTTGGTATTTTGACCTTTTAGGATAGAACAACTCAAGCTAATCCAGATGTGACATACATGGGTAACTTCTAAACTCTGCTAGGAAGAGCACGATGGACCTTTTCCTTAGAATATACAATATAGGAATATGAACATATGCCTTATGAACAAACACATCTATATCATATGGGTTGAAAAAATAAAGCTCGGTATGCAAGAATTTTCAGAAAATGACAAGATAGGAAGAAGTTGAAATATTACAGTTGAAATAATTTTCCATGGACAGAAAATGCAGTCAGTAGAAAACATGTTAGTAACTTTAACGTGAAAACAATTATCCAATCTCTCAACCTTGTTGATGTTTTCTCTATGATATTCCTTTCCCATGACTTATTTCTATCACTAGAGTCTAGCACGTTATCTTGATAGTTGAATAAGAGAAATATAGAAAGGGAAAGCAAAGGATTTGCTGGAACAAAGGTAGATAGTGGGTAAAGTAAAAACATATTATTTTTGGATTAGGATTAAACAAAGTCTAAACATTTTATCTTTTCAGTTTTATTTTTACTAGGTTATCTGACAATTTAAGACTAGAATGTTGATACAATAGAGTGACATAAGATTCTAGGAAACAAAGTGATTGTAAGAGGGACCACTATCAACTACTGCTTCTTTGTTTCTTAATACTCATTATATCGGTGGGCAGGTCATGTCCACGGGATTTAATACCAGGTTTCCTCATGGAAAGTGCCCCCAACTTAACACTCAACCAAAGTTCGGTGGACATGTACTTTTTAGTTTTGAAATGCCATAATTGTTAGTGTACCTATTTTGAAATGTATGTTGTGAATCATGATCAAATGGATGAAGCAGTGGATTTATTGGGTAAGTACTCTTATTGATGGTGCTTTTGCAAGTGCGTGTACACATTATTTTTCTTTTCTAATAATTAAATATAATGACTACAGTAAAATTTATTTACTTATTTTGAAAAGACTATGTATCCATCATAGGGACATACATACATTATGGAACATATCTGTTCAAAGGCCTCATCGGGATTTTCCCTAGTTTGATGACAACACAATTCTTAGTTTTTGTAGATTCTATCTTCCTTCTTGTCTGAGTTCAACAAGTTCACTTTTTCAACTGTAACTTTCATTGTTCATCTAATGTTTAACTATTTAGACAACTTTGTTTTTTATTCTATTTTCTATATTCTTGTTTTATAATTATCTACACTATTTTTTCCTCACATAAATTTGTCAAAACAAAGAACAAATATTTAAAATAAATATTTTAGTGCTCATGAATATTTTCTGAAGTGTAACTGACCCGTTGAGTCATTAAGGGTCCTTGAGTCCATCCTGGCCATATTCAACAATTTCTGGTTTAGGTTAAACCTCCCTAGATTCTTTGTTTCATGACATCACAACGAGTTTGAGATGTCCATGGGGTTCCTACAAAATTTGGTCCTTATTGGCGTTACGAGGACTGTACATGTTTTTGGACTTCATGATTTGTGGTCATGGCATTTAAATTTTTAGTTTTCCCTAAATCTATTTTTTTTGGACTTTTTATTACTTCAGTTTAATTACTTGTTAATCCAGTTTTAATATGGTCATTAAGTGGGTTTAATGGTGTGCATGACCAATTGACAATATTCTTCAACACATTCCTTTCATCTATCACAAATACTTCCTGCATTTTATTTGTTTATCCTTGGTGGCATGTTTCCATCTGATGTGTTTCCCATGTGTCATTGACCTGGCATCTACGTTGAACCCCTTCAAGTCACTGTGCTTCAAATAATTTATGACTAGATTTTGACATGTACCTACTACATTAAATGTGTATGTTACAACTTATAACACACGCTAACATGTCCTTTAACTAGTTATGTAGTGCCTTCCTAGTGCTAACATAGCATCCACTTGGAATCTATATGGAATCGACATTTATGAATTTAATGTGAATAGTATTGTCTACTTTTAATTAGAAATACATGTGTCACTCTAATGTGGCATCCTGCAACCATTTGAGCCCTTGGCCTGTCTAACATGTGATTGGTCCAGTTGTTGTTGTGAAGTTGACTAGACTTTTGATGGTTGTATGTTGTAATGAATGTCTTGGATTGTGCCCATGATATGTTTGATATGGAAGGCATGCATGCTCTATGCATTAAAAGCTCATTGTAAATTGATGGGTGCCTAAATCAACAAAAGTGATCTCACCATAGCGGATTATATTTATCAACTTCCATTTTTTTCCCATTCGGTGAACCCCTTTTTTGGTAGGAGATGGTTGTACTCATTTACAATATTGATGTTCCAATCCAATGACCTTTGGCTACAAATATATGACTGAGGGGTTTATATCCATCAATTCACCTAGGACTTGCACTTGGCCTCATCTATCAATTGGCTGCATTAACATGATAACATGATCTCTGGGGGGATGTAACACATGTCTCTGTGAATAAAATTCACTTGGTTTATCGCTTGACCACAAGTTGTTTGGAAAATTAACCTGGATCATGAATAAGGGGGCCAACCTTCATTTTTTTGTCCCATTTTTGTGTAGAGAAAATCCCTGTTGCATTGAGGACTGACTTGACACATAATTTTTTAGTGGATGATTGGGAAGGGAGCATGATGGGGTCCAATTGAAAATGATAGTTACAATTTACATATTCAGAGCATGTTGAAAATGAGTTGGAGTACCATTGACTATCTACATACAGGGAAACCATGAATGCTAAAGATATTTTGGTCTAACACTGATGATGAGTCAGCCCATTCATGTTTTGCATTTGGTTTGCATTATTCATTATGCATGTAAAGTGTTTTTTTTTTAGTTACATCTCTTTTTTGGATGGTTCATATTTTGTTGCATGCGTGGTTTTAAAGAAGGTCATCCCACACTAAAGGTGGTTTGCTAATTGCAGTGGGATGTTGTGTATGCCAATTGGCATACAAAGCAGGCCCAATGGGCTACTGTGTATGCCAATTGGCATACAGAGAAGCCCACTAGGGATATTATAAATGTCAATTGGCATACACAGCTGGCCACTGGGTTGTTATGTATGCCAATTGGCATACACAACAGCCCTAGTGGGATGCTCTGTATGCCAATTGGTACACACATAAGTCCCAGTGGGCTACTCTATATTCCAATTGGCATACACAGAAGGCCCAGTGGTTTTCTTTGTATGCCACTTAGCATATAAAGCATCTCATTATAGCAGGCCTAGTAGGATGTTTTGTATGCCACTTGGCATACAAAGAAGCCCATTGGGGTTGATGTGTATGCTAATTGGAATACACAGCAAGCCCCGTGAGTTGTTGTGTATTTTATGGCATACACAATAGCCCCAATGGGATGCTCGGTATGCCAAGTGGAATACACAGTAACCAATTGGGCCTACTTTGTTTTCCAATTGGGTTGTTGTGTATGCCACTTAGCATATAGAGCATCCCATTGGGGTTGTTGTGTATGCCAAGTGGCATACAAAGTAGCCCATTGGGCCTGTTGTGTATTCCAATTGGCATACAGAGCATCCTATTGGGGCTCTTCTCTGTATGCAGGCTGCTTTGTATGCCAAGTGGCATAAACAAAAGCCCACTGGGCTTGCTGTGTATGCCAATTGGCATACACAACAGGCCCCGTGGGTTGTTGTGTATGCCACTTGGAATATAGAGCAGCACATTGGGGCTGTTGTGTATGCCAATTGGGGCATACACAACATCCCTAGTGGGCTATTGATCCAGGTGGATATTGGTGACCACCCACCTATTCCAGCTGGCTCCTCTTGTCAGTTTTTAGTTCAACATGTTCTTCTGTACTTATTTTTAACTGTGGGTTCTACATTTTCGAGGTTGTCTGAAGCCCTACACATCTTCCAGGTGGATACTGGTGGCCTCCCACCTAATCCAACTGGCTTATTTTGTATTTTTTCATCTCACCACATCTTGTTGTACTTCCAGGGCCATTTTGGGGCCTTAAACAATGTTATTTTGGCGTGCCACAGTCAAACTATAGATGGAGTCAGATTTTGATGGAATAATATGTATTTCTCTAAAATACCTTTCCAACGATATATCACACGCCTAAAACGGAGATCGTATGCAAAAGTTACAACCCTGGGAAGTTAATGTACTGACTTACCTAAATGGGGCCCACATGACGTTTGGTGTTTCATCTCCTAGGGTTAGGTTTTTGGATGTCTAGGGTTTTTGCATTCATGTTAATCATAAAAATTCCTTCAAAGCCTCATTGTAATCATCTTCTTTTGAATGAGCGTAGCTGTCAAATCTCTTCTCGGAGATAAATCTGCCACCATTCTAGCGAGTCTAGCACTTTGTATTTTTAGAGTCTCTTTACAATTATTTCATTAATAGAAATCAAGTATTGTTGTATTTCTCTATTTCTGGCAATTTTCATGAGTATTTCATTGAATATCTTTGCTTTCATTTTGTTTCAAAAATAATTTGAATCAGTGGTATCAGAGTAGGATGATCTTGATCGTTTTTCAGCGTATGTCCCCGATGAGGTCCGAGTATAGCCAGTTGGGTCTCGAGTTTGTCTCTCTCAATGAAAATAACTCTTGCACACCCAAGAAACCTTCGATGGTGGCAGAAAAGAAAAAACGGTGGAGCAAAAGATTCTATTAAAATGTTGCTTGAGAAATCTCTCGCGTGACAGAGGGAAATTTTGCACACATCCTTCAATGCTTGTTGATAGAACCAGAAACATCTTCAACCAACGACCATTTTGGAGGAACCTCTCCCTTCAAGGTATAAGTTAATTTTGATATTCCCATATTTGAAGGTTAGATAGATGTGGATGCCCTGGAAAAATGGTTAAATATATTAGAAGGTTATTTCTCTCTTCAAAAATTTTCCGACAGGGAAAAGATCACCTTTGCACTCCTCAAGGCTCTCCCCCATGTCAAACATTTGTGGGAAACTTACTGGGAGAAAATTTCCACAAAGGAATCTAGAATATATGGGGCTGAGCCCACTTGGGAGTTTTTGTGTGGATGCAGTCAAAGAACAATACTATCCTATTGACAACTATGAATACCAGTACATGAGATAGATCACACTGCGGCAAGAGAAGATCCAAATACTGCCAGAGTTCACAAATACTTTCCATACCTTGTGCACCAAATTGGGCATCAAAGACTCTGAGTGACATCTAGTTCTGAAATACTTGGGGCTCTGCATAGGTACATCCAAATTGAAATGGATTTTCTAAACATCTAATCATTGGGAGATTCTTATTGATATGTTGTCAAAATTGAGCAGAAATTTAGGCACCAGAACAAATGGGAATTTAGGTCTACAAATCTACAACAACCAAAGAACGGTAAATATGACCCTAACCAACAACCTCTAGAAAACTAGTCCAAGACACATGACAAAAAGGGTAAAGTAAAGACGAATAATGACACTGGGAAGTGGTGTGACTTCTAAAAAATTCCTTGGCACAACACTGATGATTGTCGCTTGAAACAATCATTGGTGGTCGAGGTCAAAGACACAGATTCGAACCCTGATTTAGGATCCGATCAGAAAATATTGAAAACAAATAGATCATCAACACAGACCCCACTGCGAATGTCGTGACCAAAACAATTTAACTAAAGGAACCAGTAGATCCCGAAGAGGGGGAGCACCTCTTCCATTCATATATGTGGGTGAAGGGGACCCCATTTCATTTCATTGTTGATAATGGCATCTAGAAGAACCTCATCTCAACTAAGGTCATAAAAAAATTGGGGTTGTCGAAAACACCACACCCACAACCATACAACATCGGGTGGCTTCACCAGGGACAAGATATTCATGTCATCCAACAATGTCGCATGTCCTATGGCATCCATCCCTTCAAGGATGAGATAGTGTGTGATATTTCCCCTCTTGATGTCTATGATGTTGTTTTAGGACAACCATATATGTGGAAATGTCATGTTTTCTATGAGTCTAGACCCCGTAGTGTCATTATTACTCTGGGAGGTCATCTCTATAGGATACCAGAGGTATTTTTGACTATTGCTCCACCAAAAAAAAACCGCAAGGTAATCTCTCATACTGAAAAATTCATCCTCTTCATAGTATGTTCAAAGGATGCACAAAAGACCACTACAACCATTGCAGCCTCAACACATTATACCCAACAAAACAGATTGTTGAAGAGAAAGAATATATTTTTTCTTCACCTACAATGGTGTCTACACAATGCCCCATCAAACCCAAATACAACAGCTTGGTGGAACAGATCCAACCCCTCCAAAAACATGTTTGTGACAGTCTGCCACAAGTCATGAAGCACAAATTATCCAATAAGGCATGCAACTCACCAAGCTTTAGATTCAAAAAATTCTTTCCCCTCTTCCCTAGGCACTCAATGTAATAGAGACCATTTCTTCCTAGGGGGGAGAATTGATCCAAGTGGATATTGGTGACCACCCACCTGTTCCAGCTGGCTCCTCTTGTGAGTTTTTAGTTCAACGCGTTCTTCTATACTTCTTTGTAATTGTGGGTTATACACTTCCAGGGATATATTAATTCATACATATCTTCTAGGTGGATACTGGTGGCCTCCCACCTAATCCAACTAGCTTATTTTGTATGTTTTCCTGTCAACACATCTTGTTGTACTTCCATGGCCATTATGGGTCCCTAAACAGTGTTATTTTGGCATGCCACAATCAAAACATAGATGAAGTCAAAGTTTGACATCATAATTCATAATTCTCTAAAAGACCTTTCCAATGGGCTATCATGCGCCTAAAACAGATATCGTATGCAAAAGTTATGACCCTAGAAAGTTAATGTACTAAATTACCCAAATGGGGCCCACATGACTTTTGGCATTTCATTTCCTAGGGTTAGGTTTTTGGATGTATAGGGTTTTGGCATTCATGTTTATCATAAAAATGCCTTTGGATCCTCATTGTAATAATCTTCTTTTGAATGAGTGTAGCCATCACATATCTTCTCAGAGATAAAGTTTCCACCATTCTAGCGAGTTTGGCACTCTGTATTTTTATAGCCTCTTAAAATTATTTCATTAATAGAAATGAAGTATTGTTTTATTTCTCTATTTCTGGAAATTTTCATGAGTATTTCATTGAACATCTTTTCTTTCATTTTGTTCCGAAAATAATTTGGATCAACTGCTTTGTATGCCAATTGGAATACATAGCAGGCCCAGTGGGTTGTTGTGTATGCCACTTGGCATACAGAGAAGCGAATTGGGTATATGATCTATATGTGGGATACTTTGTATGCCAAGTGGCATACACAGTAGGCCCTGTTAAGCCCTAATGTTGGATCATTGCCCCTTAATTGGGGTATATTATATTAGTAATGTTATTTTATTTATGTCGGCTTTAGGCCATTAGTTGTAATTATACCTCCTAGTCTCCTATATATACCAAGGAGACATT
>JZKD02S2247246.1:151376-176654 GCA_000966675.3 Picea glauca
GTAAAAGGAGGTTGCCCCCTCGAAGAGGCTTATTATCTGAAATTATCTATGTTTCAAGGCATTGAGTACTTTTCTTGAGGTTTTTCCATGCTATATTGATGTTTGGTTCTTAACAGGCCCCGTGGGTTGGTGTGTATTCCACTTGGCATAAAGAGCATCCCATTGGGCCTGCTCTGTATGCCAAGTGGCATACACAAAATCCCATTGGGCTTGTTGTGTATGCCAATTGGCATACAGAGCAGGCATAGTGGGTTGTCGTGTATGCCACTTGGCATACATAGCAGCCCATTGGGGATACTTTGTATGCCAAGTGGCATACACATCAAGCCAAGTGGCATACACAACAACCCATTGGGTCTGCTATGCATGCAAATTGGCATACACAACATCCTAGTGACCTGTTGTGTATGGAAATTCACATACACAAAATCCCCAATGGGTTGCTCTGTATGCCAATTGGCATACACAACATGCTTGGAAATTTTGATTCTCGATTTGACAAAGGAATTTTTGTTGGGTACTCAAGCAATATCAGGGCATACAAATGCTTCAATCTAAGACTCAAGATGGTAGGCTTGGAAAGTTTTATTCCCGATTTGAAAAGTTTTTGGGATGTTGTGCATGTCAATTTGGCATGCATAGTATCCCTATTGGTTAATGTCCATCCCCATATTGATGTCATCCCCACTTGAGTCGCTGGTGGTTTTGGCTAGATTTTTAAGCAACTTTGGTGAAACTCTTTTCATCCATGTTGTTACCTTGTTCTTGTACACTAAGTACCTAATCATGGATGTGCACTCAATAGAGGAAATGTTTTCTTTAATTAGGAGGATAGGATATAATTTATTTCCTTTAATTTCGAGATTATAAGTTATAAAATTCTTTTGGATCCACTATATTTTTCTCCAAGATTCTCTAGAGATATTTCATCCCTAAAATTAATCTTTCATAGTCCAACCTTAACTAAACCCAAAATAGGCCAAATAATTTACATATAAATAGACGTGACCTTAGATAGGAAGGTTCACACATTTCATTGGCTTATTTCTAATGCAACTAATGGTACCTACTAGTTCATTAGCTCATGCATATCTATCATTTTACAGTCTTACACCACTTTTTTCCTCAAAAGTGAATATCTTGATCTGATATCGTAGCTCTCACTTCCTATGACACCTGATCCTATTTATTCCTTCCAATGGTCTATAATATAGGTGGTTTAACCCAGATTTAGTTTTCTACTAAGATGGCACCCCCATGTCTTCAAGAAAAGAAAAGGAGATAATAACTCCCAAGCACACATGTTGGCACATCCTTGAGTTAAATTCAGTTGCTTGGATCTTATCAAGTTCCAAATGAAGGGGATAACTCTAGGACCACCTTCACCACCTTTTCCTAGAACTCTTTTAAAGTGCATAACCATTGCAACCATTTGGATGGGAGTATTTGAGCTCTAGAAATGAACTATTGTTTCTTTATTTGATCTACACTTTTTGTTCTAATTTTGTGATGATTTGAGTTGTAGTAATTCCCTACATTTCTTCATAGTCATTGGCCTCAACCAACACAATTATTTTTGCACTTAGTTTGGAATTGTAAAGATTTGATCCATTTGATTTTCTAGCTCATTTATCTCATACAATTGATGTTGCCTAACTATTGTATCCAAGGTTGTCTCCACTTCAACTTGTAGTATTTAACCTTATCATTTTAGGGTGTCCATTGATGTCATTATTTCCTTCTTGATGTTTGACCAATTAGTGATTGATGGGTGTAATTCGATACTATACTTGGTTACAACATTGAGTTGTCTTCTTACCTATCCCATGTACTATACTAATGGATCTATACTCTCCACTAAGGCTTTTACTTGAGAATATCCTTGTGTGTGTTATAAATGTAGTTCACTCTAAAGGTCAGTTGCTCAATGATGTAATCTATAATAGGAATCCTACAACTTGTCCAATAACATCAATAAAATTTCCCCTTTACTTATATCATTGACCTCTAAGCTTGTTGCTTGTATTATTGGCCATATGAGCATGATTTTGCATAGACCTATTCAAGTTGATCTACCACTATTGGATTTTTTTCCCTTAAATTATATCTTTTGTTTGCAACATGGCCTAACTAATTTTGGGAAATATCCAAGTCCCTTTATATCTATACATTGAGTTGCATTGCTTTAATGATCACGTTGACAATTTCCATGCCCAAATACTTGTGTGTCCTTATCAATTCTTTTGAATATTACATGTATGTCTATATATTGTGAGGTTGTGGAGTGTAGCGCCACCAAGGGTTTAATGTGTGATAGATGTTTAATGTTTTGCATTGAAGTTTCTATGTGATTGTGTGCACCTCTTGTTTCATCCTCTGTCCCTGTGGTGCCTAACTACAAAAACATTGTAGATGTTCTCCTAGGTATCCATTGTGATAAATTGCATTATTTCATAGTTTTGTTGGATCTTATTATGTATGTCTTCAACATACTTAATATTGTTTGTGAGCACCTCAATTGTTTCCATTGATGTGGCATAGTTAAGTGTTTACTTAGTTCACACCTTCTATATGCATTGTATCATGTATTTCTCTCAGGTGTTCATGCCCCATTTCTATGTTGGAACCTCTATCATCTCTTTGATCATTTTATTTTCTTTCATGCCTAGGATCCATATCTAAATAACCTAAATTCTTGTTGGGATCATACTTTTGTTTAGGGTCTTCATATCCATTTCCACCAATTGAAAAAAAATATTAGTTCATTGTATATTGTAGGTCTGGTTGTGTATTTATCCCTGATTCCTTCTCATGCTCTTTGTTTTGGATTCCACCTACCTTCTTTGTTTCCTCACCTACATTTTTGGTGTCATTGGCAGCTTGATGTAGCTACATCATAGTTTCTATGGACTCTTGCATCTCCCATCAAACTATCATACTAGTGGGTTTAATTTATTTCTTATTATCATAAAACATATTGAATAATGTGTTAAATTGGTTGTTTGCGTTTCATACAAAAATTGCAAGCCTTGCAACATCATTGATAGACTAGGGACCTTGGGAAACCAGTTCGTTATTTTCATTGTATTCTTAAGTGCATGGGTATAGGTATTCTTGGTAATGGGGGCACTGATGATTAATTACATTATTTTATGATTCCTTTAGTGACCTATTTTCTTCCATAATTTTTGTTTGGCCTTTTTAATATGTTCAACATCTTGAAGGGTGATTACAACAATTTGGTGACCCCTATTGTCTATCCTTTATCCTTTTGAAGCATTGGTTGTTGTGCATGCCAATTTGGAATGCACAACATCCCTGGAGCTTTGGTATTTTTCTGTCACTACTAAAATAAAACATACCTAAAGAAATTTTAGTGTTGCTACTTTTAGTAAACTATGATTTATATTATGTGTTACCTATTATTATCCCAATTATTGTTCAAAATAGGGATGGACTATTAGAAATTATAGTCTTTATAACCTATAGAAAATAAAGTCAACTATAAATATGAATTGTGAGTCTAAAATACATTGAGTAAATAGGAGGAGTATATGATTGCAATAGGAACCTATTATTGGTCAAAGTGTACACATGTCAACACCCTAGGTGGCCATGTCACCTACCAAGTAGAATGCTACCTTGTTTCTTTAGTCTATATGTATAGGCCCTCTCTTTAGATATGTAGAGGTTGGCAAGTACTTTACTCCCCATACCTCTTAATGTTTGTGAAGATTAGAGTGTGGAGGAATCTCCAACTTGTTTGAGCCTTCTTGTATTGAAATCTCCACATGATGGTGGCTCATACCCCCTTCTACTTTGCCTACTTTTAAACTTTGATATGTGTGTGGCATAGAGAAACAAGAATTGCATGGAGTGCAAAGTTTGCTCCTACTATCACATGACCAAAGCTTCACTTTCCTTTTAACTCATGCCTTCTTCCTTGGTTTATTTATTTCAAGGTTTGATGGCTTAGTCCTTATGTGGTGCATGGAGCATGGACTATGGAGCATCAAGATTCCCTCCTCTGAGCCATGCCTTTGTGTAGCTTAAAGATTTTCATAACCTTTTCCTTTCACATTTTTCCAAAAGTTTATATGGACTTTTCTAAGGCATCATTGTAGGTTCCAATAAGGCTTCTAAAACATGTTTTAAGCATGAAAATTCACAAGGATAATTGAGCACCAAATAAAAAATAGAAATAACAAGTTATCCTTTTTTATTATTCAAGGATCTATTTGGATCATACCTATCCAATGAGAGGATTTTGGTCCCCAAAATATTTGAAATAAAGACTCAGGAAACCTATTTGCAACTTGGTTTCTTTTGTGTCACTTGAATCTCTTCAGTTTCTGTCCCTTGAGGCTATGGGATGAAGTATCATATGTCCCTACCCAAAGTGACATGACATTCCTTGATAATGTGGGATGATGTGTAGACTTGACATTCCTAATCTGTCAAGTGATTCTTGTATTGGTTAAATAATTCCCTCCAATGAAGACTCCTACATCATTTGTACATAACAATAAAGTACCTATCTTACCCATGGGAAATATTGTCAGTTCATCGATAGTTAGTGGTGGAAACCCTACCAACATTGGTATGTCAATTAATGGAAAAAAAACACCCCTATAGACATGCCTATTGGTAGTGAAAATTCCCCTTTATGTATTCTAGTAGTCGATGATGGAAATGACCATATTGAAATGTCAATTATTGGCACAAGTACCCATACCATAGAAATTGTTGTTGGATCCAGAATCCCTCAAACTAGGAATACCTATTAGTAGCGGGTTCATTCCTAGTAGTGGTTTCCAATTTAGTAGTATTTTCAGCCCTCATGACAAAATCCAAAATTTCCATCTCATTTTAAGATTAAATTTTTTTATATCTTCAACCCTCATGTGTTTGCATTTTCATTTCCAACTTTTCTCTTTTGGAAAAGATAATTTTCTACCTTATAGTTTGGTTTTATGTTGTAGGAAAGTGTGCAATAATAATGTGTAGGGATGTCTTAGCATATTTCCTATTGCTCAAACTTTTATGAAGTGAACAACATAAATTAAAGTGTCCCTGGAATTGACAACATACAGAGTATCAAGCACATTGGTCCATTGCACAATGTTTGGGTTCCATATCCCAAGAAGATGTCATGCAACCAATTTGGAACAATACAAGAATTTTTCATCAACATCTAGTTCTTCATAAATGTTTGTGTATGTGATTACAACCTCAATGCTTACATATTGAACAATAATGTTTTCTGGATTGCAAATTGAAGCATTTGGCCCTAGTGCAAGTCTCAATTGATGAATGCATGTCACCCAATACTTTCAATTGAGCATGTTTGGCATGTCAAGGCAAGGCATGGAATGGAAATACAAGGCATGGCATGTCAAGCCAAGGCAAGGCGTGACATGTCAATGCAAGGCAATACATGTCAAGGCAAGGCATGACTTGTCAAGGCAAGGCATGACAAGGATATACATGGCATGTCAAGGCAAGGCAAGGCATGTCATGTCAAGGAAAGACATGTCAATGCAAGGCATGTCAAGGAAAGACATGTCAATGCAAGGAATGGCATGTCAAGGCAAGGCATGCCAATGCAAGGCAAGGTCTGCAAGGAAAGGCATGTCAAGGCAAGACAAGGCATGTTAGGGCAAGGAAATACAAGGAATTTCAAGGAAATGCATGGCATGCCAAGGCAAGGGAATGCATGGAAAGGAAATGAATTTCAAGGCAAGTCATGGTAAGGCATGACACCTCTTGGAAAAGCATGGCATGTTAAGGCAAGGTAAGACATGTCAAGGCAAGGTAAGACATGTCAAGGCAAGGCATGGTTTGTCAATGTAAGGCATGGGTTGCCAAGGCAAGGCATAGCAATGCAAGGAGAGACATGTCAATGCAAGGGATGGCTTGTCAAGGAAAGGCATGGACAGGCTAGGCACGAAATGTCAAGGCAAGGAATAGAATGACATTTCAAGGCAAGGCAAGACATGTTAAGGAAAGGCATGGAAAGGCATGTCAAGGCAAGGTATTTCAATGCAAGGAAAGACATGTCAGTGAGGCATGGCAAGGCAAGGAAAGACATGTCAAGGAAAGGCATGACCTCTCAAGGCAAGGCATGGCATGCCAATGCAAGGCAAGGAATGGCATATCAAGGCAAGGCATGCCAATAGAAGGTATGGCATGTCAATGCAAGGAATGACATGTCAAGGCAAGGCATGCAGGCAAAAATGAACGCTTGTCAACTAGAGGAGTGTATCCAGTCCGGGGTTGTCTAAATAACCCAATCCGTTTGGGATGATCCGCCCTGACGGGTTTAGCGGCTCCGTTGGCTGATCTAAGTCCTAATAAAATGAAAGAAAAACTAAACTAAAGAAACTAATTTGAGTGGAAAAAGCAACTACAACAAAATATATACAAATCTGAAATATATATATACAACTTACTTACTAATATTATACAATAATAATTCTATGAAATTAAAAGTTCAGTTATTAACATAATTATATCTCAATTATATATTTACAGTACTTACAGAATACAAATTTTAATTTAAATTTTCAAAAATCAATGGTAAAATGTCTTATTGCAACGAAATTATTATTTTTGACTTTTTATAATTTTTATGAGAAAGGAACAAAATGAAAACTATCTAAGTTGAACAATAATAATTATAACTATAAAAATGAACTATGTATCTATCTAAACTACTGAGAATTCTCTAATTTATTAACTATTAAATTGCAAATAGCGAACTAACCTGAAGTAACGCTTCCTATTTGTCTTGTACATAATACTCGTTTTAGCTGTTTGATGGGAGAAAACCCGCACCAGATTCACCACAAGCTTCTTGTAAACAGGAAGCAGCAGTGCTCTTTGAATACAGATGACAGACCAATCAAGACATAAAACGAAAACAATCTTAAAATTTACAAATCATCACAATTAGATTAATCCCTGTGCGAAGATTTGTACAGAACAGTTCATTTAATGAAGAAGATAAACCTTTACTCATTAAATTGAAACAGAGTAATTGTTGTACTAAAAATGATATACATAAGATATGGACATAATTTAAATCACAATGCATTAACCTGTAACAAGTCTTGATATCTAAAGTAGTTAATAACTTGATCACAAATTAAAATGCACAAAACTTGAATGAAAGTATGATAAATTGAAAGCTAAAGCTGTTACAAAAGATCCACTTCCATTCAAGTCTGTATCATCATAAATCCATAGTCTTGTTCTCCCAATAGTGATGGGTTCATTACATAAATAAATGAGTATATAAAGGCCACAGGGTAAAACATCCCTGTGGGAATTATCAAAAACTGTTTACAAAAAAATCTGGGGAACAATCTCCCAAGTCCCTATTTCTGCCTATGACTACCAACTTAACAAAACTATATCACAAAAAGCATGTTCTAAATTTCCACAACATGTCCAATTGGCCATTGAAATTCGTAGGTACCTGGGCTGTAGAAAAATGATCCAGTCAGGATAACTTTAAGTTGACAAAGGCCGTAGCTGCCTCAACATTTCTGAAGATAATTGAACCTGTAGTCTTTTGCTTCTTCTCGTAAGCATGTAGCTTGTCATTTTCCTTTGAAAACATAGTAACTTGTTCCTCCAATGATTTAATTTTAGATTGCAATAGAGGAACATCCGTGTAGTACCATTCATGCCAAGAATTGCATTGAGTACACGAGGGTTGATCGGGCCGAGTCACTACAGGTGAGGGTTCTTTCAAGTTACCAGGGGTTCCACTGTGAAGCTTAATTCCCAGGAAATTAGGATCATCCTTGAGGCATGGTGGTAAGTTGGAAACGTAGTCATAGGGTTCCACAAAGAAGAGGCCATGAGAGTAAGGGTATTCTTTGGCCAAAAAGCGTTCAATCTCAGAGTCTGAATCCTCGCTCAAAATGATAGGCTTCTGGTCTATGTTTTGCTTGGGCTTGTTCCGAGCACATCTAGATATCCATCATGCATTCTTCTTTCCCTTACTATTGACACTAGTATCACCTTTTCCTTTATTCCTTACAGGCCTCTTGACGGTCTTAGTATTGTCTTTAGCACACAGGTCAGCCATGGTATCGGGTAGGTCAATGTTGGGGCAATTCGAGGATTTGACAGGGGATAGAAGGGTAAGAGGTGGCAGGGCAGGCCCAACCAGGGTTTCAGTGACCACACCCTTGTCCACTTGAACAGACTCAGGAGTGGAAAAGCCATTCCTTAATAGGAAGGTTTGCCAACAGTGACCACTAATCTTCAAATGATGGACAATAATGATTTTGATCAAGAAGTGATGGAAAAGGCTACTATCATCCTTCTCACGCTTAAATCGTTTGGACATTTTATACAGGCAGTCTATAAAATTCATAAGAAACCTCTATCACAACTAACAATCTTCCTCGATGTGAATAGGAGAGGCCATGACACCTCGTCCACTTTTGAATTCTTAAACCACCTCTGCCCTTTAGCTGGCAAGCCTGTAGCTGAGCTGAGGAATTCTTCGTCCAGTTCAAACTGGATGTCTCCAACCTTAGCCCTGCATCCATCGAACATGAGAGCAAACTGTTGGGCTACCACGAGGTTGAAACCCTCAAATTTTTGGATAAAAATCAACCAAACACTATTCTCCAAATCCTCATGAGCATTGTCAAATAGCATCAGCGTTTGGATGCCATTAGGTTCTATGCGCACCAAAGGTGCCATAGGACAGAACACACAGTGAGCAGGGTAAATGGACAGGGGTTTGGACAAGGTATATGCAGGAACGAAAGCTCAGAGATTTCCCCAAAACCAACTGAGTCAACCTAAGATACAAGGCATGCATTAATGCCTAAGTGTGCGAGGGTGGTGGAATGAAACAATCCCATGCAAAACATTCATATCAGAATGTACAATTGAAGGTGCTATGGTGATTCAAATAACTAGTGGTGTGTGTTAAAAGCAATGCCAATCAAACAATTATTGAAAACTATGGTAAGTCGACCCGAATATTTGCACAAACAATAGTGTTTGCATGATTTAAAACAAATCAATATTTTGAATTTAGCACCAAAGATTTGACCATAAAACTTATGCTTTGTATGAAACCATTTCACTAAGGGTCTAATCACAATGTTAATGCTTTGTTATGAAACCATTGCACCAAAGAATTTGACCAAAGACAATTGAACATCAAGCCACCATTGTATCACACATTAATAAAATGAAGTCATATTAACAACAGAAAAATGCCAAGTGTGTAAAGGTTTTGGTGTCTTGCCAACTGTATGACCATCATTGAGCTAGAGATGAATTGATCATAGAACAAGATTATTCGTAATAATCCAATGATGATTTTAATGTCATCGACATGACTTCGAACTCAAATTTTTCACGCTTGCAGTCATGAAAATGAAAACAAAGGCAGGTGTGCGAATGTGCAAAATGATCAATGTCGTTTTATTCAAAAGATTGCGATGAGAATCAAGGGTTCCAAAACACTTATGTAGGTAGCTTATAAAGATAGGATAAAAATGCGAAATGGCTGCCAACAATGGCGACACACTGGTAGAAGCAGTTATCTCTGCCAAAAGAACAAATTCAGATCATGATAATGAGAATAATTCTAACTCAAAAAACAACCAGAAAATTGTGTAAACATCATCATTAATCAAATGTTCCAGCAGTGCTTAAAGGATGAAAACTAATAACAGTCTTAAGACAAGCGAGCCAAAATATTAAAGATAAAATCTATAATACTGTTGACAGATCCACTGCTGCCAGCAGGCGTCCATAGCCTTGACAGGGTTGCCATTTAACCCACTCCGATATCTGTATCCTGCCAAGAAGTTCTAGATGAGAATAAAGGACATTTTAAGGTCAAGAGATTTCATACTTAAGAATTTTCATATACCCGACATTGCTTCGCTGCCAACAGGCCTATTCAGTACTCTGATGAAGTTGTCTTGGTATCATGCATGCATTTACCCACTACTAGAAGACTTGTTCAACATCTCGATGGGTTTACAAGCACTTCCCACGGCTCTTTTATGATTTAATTTTTTAAATATATATAATTGAGCGGGGTGACGCTGAAAATTATGATATTTTAGACATATTTTTACAGACCTCGAAAGAATTTTTTTAAACTATCCTTCATTAAGATCCAGAGATGGTTTGTTTACAAAAACGACCTTCTAAGGCAGGGAGACAACTTCTGAGTCATTCCCTTAAGGAACAGGGACAACGTAAGAAGAAAAAGATGATCGTGACAAGCTTCACTTAGAGATCGAAATCAATTAGCTTCTTTCAAACAACAATCTTTTCTCAACATGGATGTAAATTTTAGAAGCATATTACAATTGATGTTTAGACAACTTTTCAGCAGTCATTTCAGAGAAAGAATTTTCTGTTTTCTTTTTCTGACCAGTTCATAATGCAAGTATGTGTATTTCAACAGCAAAAACTAGTAAGCATAAGGGAGAAATTAAAACACACCAGCGAAGAAGGATTTGAAAGTAAAGAAATCCGAAAAAAACAAAAGAAAATATGTACAGAAGGTGCATCTGAAAACCTCATGCAACAAATCCCTTGGGAGACTAAAAAAAAAAAAAAAAGTAGGAAAATCCTGTTTGATGGGAAAGCAGTCTTACGCGTGGTACCTTGGGTCAGGGTTGATACAAATTTATTTATCTTTTTACTTTCCATTTAAGATTTTCATGATGATACTGCATTTTTTTTAGAAATAGATGTTCAACTAGAAGTAAAGAGAAAGGATCAAGGGGACTTCCCTGACAATAGTTGTATTATGGTTCTCGTGGTGCGCCCACTTGCGTTCATGATTGAATTATTACAAAGAGAAATAGTGAGAAATACAACTGAAAGGAAAACCTATTCCTAAACCTACCCTAACTATTAAACAAATCAGGATACTACGTGAAGTCATGTTTCCAATGTAGCCATCGGAGTAACTCTAATCCTGCAATGGAAACAAGATCAAGCATTACTAATAAGAATGGTTATATATCAACAAATGACAGAAACATATCACACTCCTTCAAAATCATCATCTAAAAACAAAGTAAGCATGATCTTACCATTTCCTTGGATATTCTTGTTGTATGAATCCTCCAGCCATTGCGCAATCTTGTCATGATAAGGGTCATAATGGCATGGGCAAGTGTAAGTAGGTTTGAAACAATTGTCAGGATTACAAGGAAATGGAGTAACCATCAGCCAAGGCTGAAATTCCCCATCCACCTGACAGGTTTCTAAGTGTTCATTAATTTCTTCACATGGAGGACCTAAAAGAAATATGTCACGCCTACTTCCAAGATACTTAAGTAAAAAGAAAGCAAGCTCAACTTTGTCTTTATTATGAATTTTTTATATATATGAATATTCAAGCCATCCTAAGATCCTGTCACAAAAATGGGGATGCAAACCATGACTTTGATGAAACAAATATATCAATGGGAAACTCATCATAGGAGGATTCGTGCAATCAATTAGATCATTGGTATGAATGTTTCCTTTGATGAGATTGATCATTTCAAAATGTGAAGTATAAACATTAAGATTCGAGCTAAGCAAATAACGAATATGCAAATTAGAATGTTTGATCTCCATAAAATATAATGCATTGTCCTTTTCAACAATAAACTATGTAAAATCATCCTGCAACATGTCCTTTTCCCATGTGAGTGATGAAGGCGAACAAGCGTCAAATCCAAGTTTGTCAATATTAGGTTTGGAATTGATTTCACCAAAATTTAGTACATCGAAAGGATATGATTGTGGTGGAACAGAGTAGGATGTTGTAGGTAAGATGTCAAGTCCACAAGAATCTAGGAATAGAACATGATATAAAGAATAAAAGGAATCAGACATAAGCATGTAAAAATAATCTATTGAATTAACAATGGTATTCTCAAAAGATTTCTCTTCACCTTCTTTAAAACCCTTTCTCTGTTTTGGTGACAAATACCTCAACATGATATGATCATCTGAATTTGCCTTTTGTGTGACATATAATTCAAAATTTATGTGACCAACATCTAGTCTTTCCCGTGAACAAAGTGAATTTTGAGGATGAAGGTTTAAAGTTTCTTCTTCTAGTTGCATAACTTCTTCTCTAATCAGTTTCATAGGAGTACTAGAACATTCAAGATGATTTTTTTCGCTTAATTGTTCTTCAATGACTGATTTTAAATGTTGATTAGAGCATGAGTTACAAGAATGAGGGTATTCACCTCGAGCCAGAAACGAATAATCTTCCATACTAGTCTTAGACTGAAAATACAATGATTCAAAGGAAAAACCAATTTGGTTGTCAATAAGAACCTGGTCAATAGATTCTACCTCCCTAGCTTGTTCAACATTGTCGGAAGGATCCTTCTCTTCTTGCGAAGAGAATTGTTCTTGCAGTTGAGTGATAGGATTTGCAATTAGTTCTTCGTTCGTGATTGAACATGACTGAATGGAAGGGATGGAAGAATCATATAAGAGATTTAATGCCAATGACATGTCATCGAGGTTAAATTTATAGAGGATATGATAGACTCTTGTCAAAAAGTCTTCTTAAGATGAATCGTCGTTGATTAGCGAAGTAAAAAATTCTTCACACAATTGATCGAAATCATAAATTTCAAAAGCATATAGAAACTCATCTACAAATTGAAACCAATAAAAAATGTGACATGATGGAAAGGATTCAAACCAATGTTTGATCCAACCTATAAAGGTAAAAGAAAATAGTCTACATAAAACTCCTAAATCTGAGATGTCATGTTTGATGCATTTGCACCAAAACTTGTTAAGGTGGTCTTTAGTAGATATATTGCATCCACCATCAAAGGTGAGTTTGGACAATCGTGAGACTGTCTCATTGGGAACATCGAGTAATGAGAAGTTGAAAGCATGTTCCAACACAGTGATTTGGGGAGCCATGGAGAAATTGAATATATTTAAAATAAAGGCTCCTACAAGGCCAGTTTGTCAGTCGACCCTCCTTCTAGCGCCATTTGTTGACGGGTGAAAATGAACGCTCGTCAACTGAAGGAGTGGATCCAGTCTGGGGTTGTCTAAATAACCCAAGCCGTTTGGGATGATCCGCCTTGATGGGTTTAGCGGCTTTGTTGGTCGATCTAAGTCCTAAGAAAATGAAAGAACAACTAAACTAAAGAAACTAATCTGAGTGGAAAAAGCAACTACAACAAACTATATACAAATCTGAAATATATATATATATATATAGCTTACTTACTAATATTATACAATAATAATTCTATGAAATTAAAAGTTCAGTTATTAACAAAATTAGATCTCAATTATATATTTACAGTACTTGCAGAATACAAATTTTAATCTAAATTTGCAAAAATCAATGGTAAAATGTCTTATGACAACAAAATTATTATTTTTGACTTTTTATATTTTTTATGAGAAAGGAACAAAATGAAAATTATCTAAGTTGAACAATAATAATTCTAACTATAAAACTGAACTATGTATCTATCTAAACTACTGAGAATTATCTAATTTATTAACTATTAAATTGCAAATAGCGAACTAACCTGAAGTAACGCTTCCTATTTGTCCTGTACACAGTACTCGTTTTAGCTGTTTGATGGGAGGAAACCCGCACTAGATTCACCACAAGATTCTTGTAAATAGGAAGAAACAATGCTCTTTGAATACATATGACAGAACAATCAAGACATAAAATGACAACAATCTTAAAATTTACAAATCATCACAATTAGATTAATCCATGTGCGAAGATTTGTACAAAACAATTCATTTAATGAAGAAGATAAACCTTTACTCATTAAATTGAAACAGAGTAATTGTTGTACTAAAAATGAGATACATAAGATATGGACAGAATTTAAATCACAACGCATTAATCTGTAACAAGTCTTGATATCTAAAGTAGTCAATAACTTGATCACAAATTAAAATGCACAAAACCTGAACGAAAGTATGATAAATTGAAAGCTAAAGTTGTTACAAAAGATCCACTTCCATTCGAGTCTGTATCATCATAAATCCATAGTCTTGTTCTCCCAACAGTGATGGGTTCATTACAAAAATAAATGAGTATATAAAGGCCACAGGGTAAAACATCCCTGAGGGAATTATCAAAAACTATTTACAAAAAAATCTGGGAACAATCTCCCAAGTCCCTATTTCTGCCTATGACTACCAACTTAACAAAACTATATCACAAAAAGCATGTTCTAAACTGCCACAACATGTCCAATTGGCCATTGAAATTCATAGGTACCTGGGCTGTAGAAAAATGATCCAGTCAGGATAACTTTGAGTTGACAAAGGCCGTAGCTGCCTCAACATTTCTGAAGACAATTGAACCTGTAGTCTTTTGCTTCTTCTCGTAAGCCTGTAGCTTGTCATTTTGCTTTGACAACACAGTAACCCATTCCTCCAATGATTTAATTTTAGATTGCAACAGAGGAACATCCGTGTAGTACCTTTCAAGCCAAGAATTGCATTGAGTACACGAGGGTTGATCGGGCCGAGTCACTACAGGTGAGGGTTCTTTCAAGTTACCAGGGGTTCCAATGTGAAGCCTATTTCCCGGGAAATTACGATCATCCTTGAGGCACGGTGGTAAGTTGGAAACATAGTCATAGGGTTCCACAGAGAAGAGGCCATGAGAGTAAGGGTATTCTTCGGCCAAAAAGCGTTCAATCTCAGAGTCTGAATCCTCGCTCAAAATGATAGGCTTCTGGTCTATGTTTTTCTTGGGCTTGTTTCGAGCACATCTAGATATCCATCGTGCATTCTTCTTTCCCTTACTATTGACACCAGTATCACCTTTTCCTTTCTTCCTTATAGGCCTCTTGATGGTCTTAGTATTGTCTTTAGCACATGGGTCAGCCACGGTATCGGGTAGGTCAATGTTGGGGAAATTCGAGAATTTGACAGGGGGTAGAAGGGTAGGAGGTGGCAGGGCAAGCCCAACTAGGGTTTCAGTGACCACACCCTTGTCCACTTGAATAGAATCGGGAGTGGCAAAGCCATTCCTTAATAGGAAGGCTTGCCAACAGTCACCACTAATCTTCAAATGATGGACAATAATGATTTTGATCAAGCAGTGATGGAAAAGGCTGCTATCAACCTTCTCACGCTTAAATCATTTGAACATTTTATATAGGCTGTGTAGGAGGTAGTGAGGCATACTCAGAGGGTAGTTTATAAAATTCATAAGAAACCTCTATCACAATTAACAATCTTCCTCGATGTGAATAGGAGTGGCCATGGCACCTCGTCCACTTTTGAATTCTTAAACCACCTCTGCCCTTTAGCTGGCAAGCCTGTAGCTGAGATGAGGAATTCTTCGTCCAGTTCAAGCTGGATGTCTCCAACCTTATCCCTGCATCCATCGAATGTGAGAGCAAACTGTTGGGCTACCGCAAAGTTGAAACCCTCAAATTTTTGGATAAAAATCAACTAGCCACTATTCTCCAAATCCTCATGAGCATTGTCGAATAGCAGTAGCGTTTGGATGCCATTAGGTTCTATGTGCACCACAGGTGCCATAGGACAGAACACACAGTGAACAGGGTAAATGAACATGGGTTTGGATAGGGTATACACAGGACCGAAAGCTCAGAGATTTCCCCAAAACCAATAGAGGTAACC
Organism: Picea glauca; assembly: GCA_000966675.3. Classification (NCBI taxonomy): domain Eukaryota; kingdom Viridiplantae; phylum Streptophyta; class Pinopsida; order Pinales; family Pinaceae; genus Picea; species Picea glauca. Next base: position 167,043 of record JZKD02S2247246.1, read on the forward strand.
CGAGATACAAGGCAGGCATTAATGCCTAAGTGTGCGAGGGTGGTGGAACGAAACAATCCCATGCAAAACTTTCATATCAGAATGTACAATCGACGGCGCTATGGTGATTCAAATCACTAGTGGTGTGTGTTAAAAGCAATGCCAATCAAACAATTATTGAAAACTATGGTAAGTCGACCCGAATATCTGCACAAACAATAGTGTTTGCATGTTTTAAAACAAATCAATATTTTGAATTTAGCACCAAAGATTTGACCATAAAACTTATGCTTTGTATGAAACCATTGCACTAAGGGTCTAATCACAATGTTAATGCTTTGTTATGAAACCATTGCACCAAATAATTTGACCAAAGACAATAGAACATCAAACCACCATTGTATCACACATTAATAAAATGAAGTCATGTTAACAACAAAAAAATGCCAAGTGAGTAAAGGTTTTGGTGTCTTGCCAACTGTATGACCATCATTGAGTTAGAGATGAATTGATCATAGAACAAGATTATTCGTAATAATCCAGTGACGATTTTAATGCCATTTACATGACTTCGAACTCAAAGTTTTCACGCTTGCAGTCGTGAAAACGAAAACAAAGGCAGGTGTGCGAATGCACAAAATGATCATGTCATTTTATTCAAAAGATTGCGATGAGAATCAAGGGTTCCAGAACACTTGTGTAGGCAGCTTATAAAGATAGGATAAAAATGCGAAATGGCTGCCAACACAAGGCAAGGCAAGGTCTTTCAAGGAAAGGCATGTTAATTTGAGGCAAGGCATGTTAGAGAAAGGTATGGAAAGGCAATGAAAGGAAAGGCATGTCAGGGCAAGGCATGGCAAGGCAAGGCATGACAAGGAATGTCAAGGAAAGTCATGGTATGTCAAGGAAAGGCACATGAATGAAAGGCAAGGGAATGCATGGAAAGGAAAGGAATTGCAAGGAAAATCATGGTAAGGCATGACAATGCATGAAAAATCATGACAAGGAAAGGAAAGACATGTTAAGGCAAGGCATGGCTTGTCAAGGTGGGGCATGGAAAGGATAAGCATGGAATGTCAAGCCAAGGCATGGAATATCAAGGAAAGGAAATGCATGGCATGCCAAGGCAAGGAATGTCAATGCAAGGCATGGCATGTCAAGGCAAGGCTAGGTATATCATTTTTTTATGAGCATGTCAAGGCAATGGCATGTCAATTCAAGGAAAGGCATGTCAAGGAAAGGTATTTCAAGGAAAGGAATTAAGGCATGTCAAGGAAAGTCATGACATGTCAAGGCAAGGAATGGCATGGTAAGGCAAGGCATGTCAAGGAAAGGAAAGACATGTCAAGGCAAGGTATGACTTGTGAAGGAAAGGCATGGAAAGGCTAGGCATGGCATGTCAAGTCAAGGCTAGGCATATCATTTTTTTATAATCTTTACTAATGTTTATTAGAATTGTTGAATGTTTTACATCATTGGAATGACATCTTAACTGTAACTTATTTGATATTTTATTATCGTATGTGCACTTTGGTATGGTGTAATATTATTATCATTTCATTTAATATGTTGTAATATTAGATATATAACAAAGAAATTAATTATTGCATGAAATAAATAATAACTTTTCATTCTAAATGTTTGTTTTTGCAGAACAAGGATCTTCCAGAAGATCTAGATCATCCTCAACAAATAGATCCATATCATGATGTTGGGTCCGATGTTGAGATGGAAGATGATTCTCATGATGACACAAATACATATGACAGTGATGTCATTGCCGATACATATGACGATGGTGACGATGATGATGATCACGATGGTGATGATGATGTTGAGGAAGTTGCTAGTAGCAACCAGTGACATTCATGATCATATAGACTGCATCATGGATATTTTTTTATATATTGTTAGAAGGCCTCTTTTCATGGTTACTATCATATGTATCATTTTCATTGTCTTCCGTACCATATTATTGAGTTGTATCATTTTGACATGTTTCATGTTGACTTATGTCATTTGGACACGACGTATCATACTGACTTCTATCATTTTGTCTTACATAATTTATCATTTTTATTTATATCATTTGTACATGATGCATCATTTTGACTTATGCCGACTGTTGGACATGTATCATTTTCAGATGATATTGATCTATTGGCATATATATTTTACTTTCAGTTGTTTTAGTTATATATGATGATGATATTATAAATATTGACTCGTCAAATTTTATATATTGAAAGTGGTTGATGATTTTTGGATGCATATTTATTACGTATGATGGTTTTGATTTACTTCTCATGATGGATGTTGTTAAATTCACTTAAATTATAGATATTTCACTCACTTGTTTTAATTATAGATGATGATCATGTTATAATAATTATCTTGTTATTTTATATATACTCGATGTTGTAGATTCAATTTTGATGGAGATTTAATAAGTATAATGATGTTGTTAATTTGTATGGATGTTTGTTTCCCTAAAAAAATATTTATAAATGTTATCCTATAAAATATTTCAAATGCATTTATATGACTTACTGTATAATCATATAAGATATTTAAGCGGCATGATATATTTAACTAATTAAATTGAAATAAAACATATTAAATTAATAACTATAAGAAAAACAATAAGCATTTTTGGAAGAAAGAAAGGAAGCAACAATGGAAGACAAATTGGAAGTAAAATTGGAAGCCACACCAGAAGAAAAAATGGAAGCAAAACTGGAAGCCAAACTAGAATCAAAACGAGAAGCAAACCTAGATGTAAAAATGGAAGCCAAATGGGAAGCAAAATTGGAAGCCATATCAGAAGCAAAACTGAAAGCAAAATTGGAAGGCATATTAGAGGAAAAATTGGAAGCAACACCTGGCTCTAAACCTAGTTTTATTCCTGGTGCCAAACTGGAAGAAAAATTTGAAGCCATATCAAAAGAAAAACTGGACATAAAATGGGAAGCCAAACTAGATGCAAAAATGGAAGCAAAATTGGAAGGCATATCATAAGAAGAACTGGAAGCAACACTTGGCACTAAAATGCGCGCTAATTCTGACGTTAGTCCTGGATCTAATCCTGGCACTAATTATGGTGCTAATCCTGGTGCTATTCCTTGCTCTAATCCTGGCGCTAAACCTGGTGTTATTTTTCCAGTGCTAAATCTGGCGCAATTATAAAAATTCCATATTGCACCCAATTTTGTGCCATAAAAGGTGTCCAATTAATGGAGTAAAATACATTAAATTATGGCGCTATTTTAGGTGCTAATTGCATGTTTTGTTGTAGTGTACAAAGGAGACACAATAGGAGTAGGAAGGAGGGATTAAATCTTGTCCCCCCTTAATGACAAATTTTTGAACTCCTAACATAGATCAAAGTTTGGAAAAAATCACTTCTGTAAGAGACTTTGTGAAAACGTCTGCAACTTGATCTTCTGTAGGGAAAAAGAGAAATTCAATAACTCGATCATAAATGAGATTTTAGATGAAGTGAATGTGTTGATCAATGTGTTTGTTGTGTTGATGTTGAACTTGATATTTTGCGAGATTTATGGCACTCTAATTGTTGCACCAGAGGGTGGTCAGATGTTGCTTCTAGAATCCAAAATATGAAAGGATATATCGAAGCAATAAGGATTTTTTACTTGAACTAACTGCTACTAGGTACTCTTTTTCTACTTAAGAAAGAGAAATAGCTCATTGTTTCTTACAATACCAAGTAACAAATCCAAAACCAAGGTTGAAAACATAACATGCAATATACTTTCGATCATCAGGGTCACATTTCCAATATAAATTAGTGAAACCAACTAACAAAGTAGTCCCCCTGAATTGTAATGTATCTCATACTAAATTTTACCTCAGACATACTGAAGTATCATTTTAGCTTCTTTACATGGATTTCATGGGGTGTTTGCATATATCAGTCAACAATACCAACAAAAAAGGAAATATTAGGATGGGTATGAGTCAAATATAAGAGGCTACCAACTAACTGACAATACAAGGTGGCATCAACTTCAGGAGAAGTACAAGTGGTAGTAAGTTTAACTCCAAACTAGAAGGGAGAAGGGGTTGGTTTAAAATATTCCATGTGAAAGAGACAAAGAAGGTCACAAGGATACTTAGAATGGGAAAGAAAGATTCCTTCCTTGGTTTGCAATACATGGAGGCTAAGGAAATAATGCAAATAGCCTAATTTTTTCATCTCAAATTTCTTTTTATGCAATATTTCACATGTGTTAAAAGTTTAGGGCCACTACTAGTGAGGATAAGATCATCAACATAAATAAATAGGATTATCATATAGATTCGTACTTTATTGGTATATACATTACAATTAGAATGACATCTAGAAAATCCAGTATCAAGAAAAAATTTGTCCATTTTGGCATACCAAGCTCAAGGATCTTGTTTAAGACCATAAAGAGATTTCTTAAGGAAACAAACAAGGTTGGAGTCATTTTGGACTATATATCTAGTATTTTTTTCCATGTATATTTCTTATTGAAAATCCCCATGCAAGAAGGTGGATTTAACATCCATCTGATGGACCTTCCATTTATGTGAGACAACAAGCGCTAGAACAAGGAAAATTGAATTCATTTATTCTACAGGGGAAAAGGTTTCATTATAGTCTATGCCTTGATCTTGAGAGAACCCTTTGGAAATGATCTAAGCTTTGTGTCTTTCAATGCTTCCATATTATGCATACTTATTTCTATACACCCATTTAGAATGACAAGATCTCTTACTTTCGAAAGAGGTACAAGATCCCAAGTATCATTCACCATTAAAGAACGATATTATTTATTCATTGGTGTGTCCCAATCTGGATGACCTAAAGATTTTGCAAATGTGTCTATATCATGAGTCTTTGAAACTTGATTCAAAAGAGACTAGGATCACTGGAACTATTAATGTGTCCAACGTTGATCTGATGGATCATCGGCAAGATCACTAGCTGCTTCTCAAGTTAAATGGACCCATCCGGGAATCTGTGGTGTTGGTGCAGGTTCATGTTCAATGGACTCATCTGAAGGAAGGTGGGAAAGTGAAGGTGGATTTTCATCCTCACTTTCATCATATAAAGAATAAGAAACTATAATAGAAACAGAAGATAACACAAATGTTGAAGATGGATCGTAAGCCAAATATGGCACAAACGTCGAATTAAGATCACAAAACAAGATATTTTCATCAAATTTAACATCTATTATAGTGATAATTTCATTGAATGAGGTTGAAGAAGTTTGTAACCTTTTACATCTTCAGAATATCCAACAAAAATACACTTTCACTTTTAGGCTGCAAATCTTTCCTTTTTCTCATCAAGAATGTGAGCCCATGCTACACTGCCAAATACACAGAAGTGGCTTATATCTAGATTAATTTTATTCCATGCTTCTTCCAGTGTTGTATTTTTTAGAGTCTTTGTGGGAGTGTGATTTACTATGTAATTTTCACAGTTAATGGCTTTCACCCAATAATGAAGACTTGATCACTTAGATTGGACATTACAATTAGCCATTTCTTTTAATGTGTGATTCTTTATTTCAGCAACACCATTTTGTTGTGGTGTATATGGAACAATATGTTGCACTCGAATGCCATGTGTAGTGTAGTAACTTGTAAATTTATTGTTCACATATTCACCTCCATTATTTGTTCTTAACCTTTGAAGTTAATGTCTAGATTGTTTTTCTACAAGGGCCTTATATTCCAAAAACTTGTCAAAAAATCCACTCTTAAGTTTTAATAATTAAACCCAAGTGCATCTGGAGAAATCCTAAATGAAGGTTAAGAAATACTTTCACCTAGAGAAAGAAGGATAATAAATTGGAACACAAAAATCATTTTGAACAAGCTACAAAGGGGTCGAGGCATGCAAAGAGGCACGTTTGTCAAAACTATCCCGATGATTGTTTTTGAGAACACAATTGGCACAAACACCATCTCTGCAAGAAACGAGAGGAAAACTAGTCACCATATGTTGATTAGATAGTCATTGCAATGAGCGATAGTTTAGATGAACAAACTGTTCATGAAAAAGTTTGCTCTCAAGTCATCACTATGAGCAACAAAACCTTATGGAAAAGATGATGACCCAAAGTTGTCAAACTTGTACAACCCATTAATATCATCAACGATTATAGTTGCAAGAACATGCTTAGGATATTTTAAATCCTTGATTACAACTTGGTGAGGTGAAAACTCTACGGTTTTACCTTCACCAGAATGAGTGATCTGATACACTAATAGAAGGTTGCAAGAAAGACTTGGAACACATAATACATCATTGAAATGATCATTATCAACCTGAACTGTTCCAAACCCTACAACACTAAGAGATCTATCATCACCAACACATATTTTCTTGATGTTACATTCATTAAGAGCATAAAATATGACTTTATATTATCCATATGATAAGATGCTCCATAATCAATAAGATAATCATCAGAAGAATAAGTAGAAGTTTCATTGAAGGAGAAACCAGAAGCAAAAAGCACATGTCCATGAGAAGAAGAAGAAGAAGAAGAAGAAGAAGAAGAAGAACCAATATTGATGTTGTGATTCTTCATTGTTTCTTCTAAGGATTCCATATTTTTAAAACATTTAGACTCCACATGACCATCTTTCCCAAAAAAGTTACAATGTATGTCAGTCTTGTTACTTTTAGCTTTGGCTCCTTTGTCACCATTAGGAGCATAAGCTGGGAGAGAGGGTTTGGGACCCTTGTTTTTCTTGTTGTTGTGGAAAGGATGTTTCTTATTGGGATTCTTGGATTTATCTTTTTGCTGGACCACTAAGGCTTTGCTGGATGTATTTTTAGTTTCTAACCAATCCAAGTTTCACAACATTATCTTTCTCTCCAATCAAATCGTCACAAAAAAGAATCAAGATAGGGTTTTTTATAAGCACTCCTTAGAGATTCTCTGTTGGCATAAAAGCACTACCAATCTTAGCAAGAATAACATATATGAATTGATCATCTTTTAGATCTAGTTGGCACTTAGATAAATAATCTTCAATGCAAGGAAAATCACTGGGAATTTAAGTCATTAACTAATTTTCTAACTAGTAGGCTTGAATAATATTATGTTCATCAAACACATCTTCAATATTTTCCCAAGATTTATCTAGGTTGTCAATTCCTTGAATGTGAAACCTTAAATAATGAGAGATGGACATTCCAATTAGTCCACGTGCTTTGTCACTCTTATTATACCATTTGACTTTATTTTCATCATTAGTGGGTTCTTTTTCTTTTCCCAAGGTAATTTGGTACAATCCTTTACTTCTTAATACATCCTCCATATGGGATTTCCATGAGAAGTACTTGGTACTGGTAAGAAAAAGATCATTGTGAGAATCCATATTAAAATATGCAAATAATATGGATTTAAAGGCTGAAATTGATGGTCTAGATGGAAAACTCTTGAAAAAATAGGCTATTTCAAAAAAATGGCATTGAAAACGAACTTCGAGTGTGAAAGTCATGCTATTTTGAAAAAAGGCTTAAGCGATAGCCAAAGAGCCATGTGGCAAGTAGAAGTGGGTCCACGTGGTGATGCCCCTCCTTATCTAACTTTGCCTTTAATTTTAAATAAGTTACATATGAAGTAACACATGTTAATAGAACAAGTGAGAAACAATTTTGCAATGAAGTTACTTTATAAAGGAAAGTTGCATGCAAAAAATAACTTAAAATAAAACATTAAAGTTATTTAATAGTGATTCATTTTTTATAATTAAGTGAAATGAAATTTACATTGAATGCATGAACTTTTTCAAAAAAAAAGTAACAAAAAAGAGACTTGAACTCAAGAACTCTTACTTAATAAAGCAACTTTTAACCAAGTGAGCTAGTGAAAAACACATTATAATCTTAAGAAGGAGGATTGTTGTTGTTCAAGACAACATTGGAGTGCATGCTCAATAAAAAATTGTATTCATGCATTCACACATAAAAAAATCGCTTTCAACAACAAGGGGTTAAATCTCGGTTATCTTACTCAGAAAATGTGAGTTTTCCCTTTGTTTATGATTTACCGAGATCGCACAGAGCCCATGGTAAAAACCATACATAGAAAAGAAAAATATTTTTCTCTCAATTTTTGATTTTCCAAGATCCCACAAAGTGCAGGGAAAAGAGAATACACAAACCAGAAAGCGTAGCAACCTGAAAAACAAAAATAGAAAACCGAAATACTATCTTTGTAATAAAAAATTAAAAAGGGCATATTCAAGCTTTATACCTTTGAATCTGACTCAAATGGTTGTATATTGGGAAAAATGAAACCTTTTTGAGTGAAATGTGTTAGCACTCTATAATTTCTCAAGTTGAAGGAGAAATTGACAGAGGTAACCACAAAAACACTTGGAGTCGAGGATCTAGCCCTCCAAGACTCAGAGAGGGATCTCTCTATTAGATTTAGATTTGTTTGAGTATGGATCTTAGGCTAGCTATTAAAAATAGAATTTGTTTTAATTTTGAATGATTGGCTGAAGGAATGCTTTAAGTCTCCATTGGGCTATGGGCTCTGTGTTTAAATATAAAGATTGATCTCAGATCTAAAAGAAGTTTTCTCCAAAGGGAGAGGTAGTAAAAATGTTGGATTGAAACAATTAAAAGGATAATGGATACGAGTGAAAAGGAAAGATATTTACTAATCAGAGGAGCAATTAAGAATTCCTAGGCTTAGCTTCAGATGGGAAACATAGAGATTATCAAAATATCAGATACAGAGTATTATAACAATAAATTATGTTCCATTTACTCTCTTTTAATAACAAGAAATGAAAAAACATATGAATGATAACAGGAATGAACACTTAACAAATAAGGATAACGCCACCAACACTTCGACACAAGAATCCTATGAATAGTTTTTCTATTTCTGGTCGATCGTTGAAAGGTTATAGAATAGATCCTGGGATACAAAGGTCTCCAAATCAACCCTATGTACATTTGTCTTGTTAAAATATATAGAACATACTCTTCCCAGGCTCAGGAGGTTGAATTCAATCACCTCGTCCAAAAATAGAAATAAATCCCTGAAAACCATGAACTGTTTGCCATGAAAGACGGGTTGAATTGCTGAAAAAATAGGTCAAATAGGACATTTTTTGTCCTCAACGGTGACACCTATGTATAAAATGAAAGATTTTATTGTATATGAGCATGTTCTAGACAAAAACCTCTTTTCATTTTTCCACATTCATCTCCAGGTCTCCGAAACAACTCCCACAAAATCATGACTGAAACAGGAAAAAGAGAAAAATTGAAAAATGGGGCTCAAATATGGCTTTGATTCTCCCAACTGTTGGCACCTGTGTAAACTTTGGGAGAGTTTATTGTTCTTTAGCCTGTTTTGAACAAAAACCTCTGTCATATTTTGAAACTTTGTCCCCGTTTGCCCGGAATCAATATCGGAAGACAAACATGTAAAACTGACAAAAAACAATTTCATTTGGGAAAAGCGGTTTTTAGAGGGGTAGGTGGTTTGCTTGGACCCCCTCTGGGGTGGTAAGTGGTATTGGGAGGGGGGTCCAATTTCACCATACGGTGACAAGTGTCCCTCCCAATACCACTTGCTCAGACCCCCTTGGTGTTGATGT
>JZKD02S2247246.1:195034-210806 GCA_000966675.3 Picea glauca
TAACCATAAAATGAAAGTGTTATATCCATGTAGCATTATCATCCAATAGTTTTAGAGTAAATAAACAATGAACAAATGATCAATCATACACATACACAGTACGCCAATGTTTTTACGTGGAAAACCAAAGCAAGAGAAAACCACATAATTCTTTTTCTTATATGTATTTAAGAATTACATTCATTGGAAGCACCAACTTCCTTTGTTTTCCAGATGCAACTAGAAGGAGGCTCCAACCCCCTAGATTCTCAAGCTACAACCTGAGGGAAGCTCCAACTCCCCAATTCTATGGCTACAACTAGAAGGAGGCTACAACCCCCTATGTTCTCCGGATACAATCGAAAGGTGGCTACAACCACCTCTCCTTGCCCCATCCAACCACCCTAAAATATAAGTAGAATGATGGAACCACTGTCACACTATCACTGTGAGATATACTATTGTAAACCTGTACCAATCAACCTGGACCAAACAACCTATAACAACCTGTACCAAACAACCTGTAATCAACCTGTACCATAAACAAGTGCATCAACCATACACCAACCTGTACCTCAACCTGTACCATCAACGAGTGCATAAACCATGCAGCAAATATTTACCAATCATGCATCAAATACACATAAACTATGACTCAGCAATATGTACCAACATCATCAACTATACACCTCATGTATGTGCCAACTCATCAACTCATCAACTACTTGTCTCAACCATGTACCCAACATGTACCTCAACCAAAAGCCTTCATCAATTTCATCATAGAAATCTAATTTATAACTCTGTAATAGACCTGGTGTATATGATCACATACCTGCAAACCTTCCATAACTTTAACAAGAAGAGACTATCATTTTCATCAAACTTTACTTTAGTCTCACATGACTAATTTTGGATTAGTCAACAACCCTAACTTGAAATAATCATAACTATGTACCTATAATGAATAAAGATATAAAAATAGTACACAATGTTCTTCATTGTCTTTTATGCAATTCCTCCAGGTTTCACTGCTTGGAACCTCTCAAAAAAGGAGTTATAGGAAAAAGGTCACACCTTGTTGAATTTTGGCTTATTCTAGAGAGTGAACTTGTAGAGCGTGCCCGACACAGAATATTTGTTGTATGGATCTAAAAATGGTACAAAGAATACTAAAAATTGTACTCTAAACAATACCTTTGGTCTTAATGAATTGGGATATGTTATGAAGAAGTTATGACGTTTTTACCCGAAACGCATGTTTTAGACAAGTTTCAGGACTAGCCACAAGCCCTATTTTCCACGGAGTGTAACTCCAAAAATACAACGACCCACAAGATGAAATTTCTATCACATATACTTGGATATATTTCCTCAACGACCTCTAGATTTTTCAGTCTGAATCATTCTATAAAAAAATTATTGCTAAAATGGTGAGATGACTTGTAAATAACATACCTTAGAAAGCATCATCAAAATAATTTATCCTCCCTTGAATTTCGGCCTTATTTACTTCACCTTCCCTCTGAAATTTGTCTTAGATATCCTTTGGTTACCTCAATCACTTGTAGATATTCAATATGCTCAAGTGTGATTAAAATGAGAGACCCTTGCCTCTTATTTATACTTTTATGTAGCTTCCTCAAGGGGTTATCTTCTAACCATCTTAAACCACTTTCCTTATTTTAGGGCTAACCCACTTCTAACCACTTGTCCACTTAGTATTTTCTCCATTAAATTTATTATTTAAATAATTTATTTTGTATCCACTTTGACTTTTAGTACACTCATCACTTCACTTTCTTATTTAAATAATTTATTCTTTGCAACCACTTTGGCTACTTTGACCTTTTGGGGCTTCTAGATGACTCATGAGGGTTCTCCAACATCACATAGCCATAAATCTCTAACTGTGAGGAGTTATGTGACGTTCCACATACCACCAAAAATGGCATGACATGTACTATCCATATAGAATAGTCTTACCTTCAAATATATTAAAACACTTACTATTATACATCAAACAAACTTGGGTCCATTACCCAAACCTTTGTGCTACCAGAATTCGCTACCGAAATTTGTTCAAGGGTTGACATAAATGAAAACAAAAACCTTTTTGAGTGAAATGAAAAGATTTCTTAATTGAAAAAATTGCTTCGAACACAATGGAACAGTCCTATAAGCCCAGAAATGTACAGAAATGGAAAAAAAACATAAATGTGACAACACAACTTCAATATCTCAATCTACAATGGGAGAAGGTCTTCAAATGCACTTTGATACCATGTTCGACAACACATGTATTCCAACAGAGGAAAATGACCTTCGGTTACCACTCACACAACTAGATAAAATATCAACATGCTGATGGTTTTACGTGGTAAAACCCCTGTGGGGAAACATCCACGGCCCCATCCAACACAACCCCTTGAGGTAATTTATTAATGTAAAAGAAAAAATATTACAAAGAGATTCTCACAATCAATCATGAACAAATGACCCTCCATGCTCTTTAAATAGAGATCACGGACCAATCGGATGTTAAGCCACAAATCAATGTAGACGTTAAGATTGAGGAGAATATGAGTCATCAAATCACGCTATGTTAGGAATATATTACAACCATCAGAATACAAATGCATACTAAAGAAACACACTTTAACCTAACAACACACTAGACCAATTTTATCTTAGCTAACTCTTAAGTGTCTAGATATCCTAACACTGTCAAGAAAAATAATGGAAAAATAAGGCTCTATATAGACTTCATAAATTTGAATAGGGCCTCCCTCAAAAAAGTTGGATTACCATTTGGAAAACTTAAGGTAGTTCTTTTAGAGATGCGAGAAGTTTTCACATCCTTCAATCCCAAAAAATGTTTCTTTGGGATGGTAGAAGTAAAATTATTTGGGAAAACAATATTTGCACAAGAGGTCAAGATTGATCTAGAGAGGGTATAAGCAATAAATACCATCTCCTTTCCTAAGCTTTATAAAAAGGGAATTCAATCACTTTTGGGGAAGATCAATTTTCTAAGATTTATATGTAACGTTTCTAAACTCACTAAACAAATGATTGGAATGATAAATAAATATAGTGAGATTAGATGGGATGATCTGGCCAAAGAATCCTTCTCAGAAATAAGGAAAGCCATGGGTGAAACCCTTGTGTTAACAATCCTTGATTACAAGAAGGAATTCATGATTTTCCCCTTTTCCTTTGAGCACACTATTACTACAATCCTCTTGGAGAAGAACAGTGAGTGGCACGAGAAAACTATTTCATTTTTCATCAATGCCATTAGATATGTGGAGTTGAAGTATAACACCATGGAGAAGAAAGCATATGCTCTGGTGAAAGCCCTAAAATATTTTAGAGAGTATATGTTTCAATCCTAGATATCCCTATGGTCCACATATCTCATTCAAGGATGTACTCTTTGTTGGAGATATTGTCTTTAATATGTTGTCATTGATGTCAACATTTGATGTCATTGTGATGTGATGATAAGTTGTTATGATGAACTGTCATTGATAAGTTATCATTAATGAATTTTCATTGATGTCAATAGTATAACAGTTAGCATAGAATGAAAATTTCAAACAATATGCATAGATTCAAGCTCAAAAGAAAGGACATTAATGAAATCTTGGAAGGAAGAGTGCATTGTATAAATTCCATCGGGATCGAAATCCCCATACGAAAACTCCAAAGGATTCAAGAAAGAATCATGTTCATTGAGATAGTTTTAAAGAGTAGTCATGCAGAAGACATAACGCGAGATGCAAAGGAATCCATTATAAAGCTTAGGAGAAATAATGATGAACAGATCAGAAGAAATATCGTTAGATCAAGGTGAAGTCAGAGTTTGGAAGAATTATATCTCAACCGTCAGATCTGGGAGTTACAAGAGAAGGACCATTGAAATTTCATTTGATCCATTGGAAGATTGGTCAACTATCAGATCAAGTCATGACCGTTGGATACGTGAGCACCCGATCAAGGGCAGTTATTGATTTCAAAACATGAAGGGAGAATTAAACAATCCATCAATTCCAATCCCTCAATTAGTCTAGACTTTCAATCGTCACCCACTAATAGATATATGGTTGGCATCGGTTCCACTAGGAACGAGCAGTTTTCATTGCGGAACTCGATGATAGTTTTAAACATCATGCAAGTTGGGACTCTGCAATCATTCCTGATCGTTGATCTACTCTGAAATAATTCTCGACCGTTGGATTGGTTAAAAATGGATCATGAGATGATGTCAAGATGATCGAGGTTTAATCGGTGAAACTTACTTTGGGATATTTGGGAAATGGGAGCATATAACCCAAAGTCCTGAATGTCGAAATGAATCTAGACCATTGATCTAGAACTAATCACATTCATTGATCAAGAATTCACGAGATCCCAAAATAGCCAAAATATCGACAACCGTTGGATCATGTTAGGATTTTTGCGTCAAAGATGGACCATTAGATGAATTCACGTTTCTCGAGTTTTATTCAGGGAATCTCACTTCGAGAGAATTGATAATTGGGAATGGATAACCCAAATTAATGAAGGCCGAAATGAATCTATACCATCGATCTAGAACTTATCATAGTTGTTAGATCCAGGAGGAGGATATGTGTCGCGAAAGGAGATCTACATCAGCAGACCATGTCGGTAAGGACATGTGGCACAATCAGATGATGACAAGTGTTAATATGAAATTGGAATTTCAGGTACATATAAGTCACGAATCTAAGTGACACATGGCATCCACTCAACCAGTACCAAGTCATAAGTGACATCAGCAAGTTACGTCACTTCAGGAGTATGTACTTTGGGGGAAACTGGTTTCTAACATCAGAAATCACCCGAAGTGTCAAAGGCTAAAGTTAACGCTAATCATTGATCTAATTTAGGAGTGTTCTCGACCGTTTATCAAGTCGATTGGAAGGATAGCATAAGTAGAGGTGTTAACTGACAACAAGCAATCACCACCGCTTTATGACTCATTCGGTAGGTAATCGCTTCGGAGGAATTGTTACTCCAGAATTCAGAAGCCATGAATAGTCGAAGTTCTGAAGCGAATGAGAATCGTTCATCGTGAAAATAAAATATCGATCGTCCGATCTACTTCGGAGAAATATTCTTCGGGATATTTGAAAGATTATAGAGGCTATAAGTCATGAAGGACAAAGTCCTAAAGTACCGACAGTCTTCCATATCATCGAGAGATTAAAACGTGACTGCTGATTTTGATAAGTGATCAAGCAATCGCGTGGATTAGCACCTGGTCACCACCTATGGTCATATGGAATAAAGAAACAAAGGGAAAAAGAAGAGGCAAATCTCAAATCAATAAGCCTATGGTTTTGCGCATATGGTCATATGTAAATGGTTTGAAGGAAGAACCTCATAAAGATTTATTTCGACAGAGAGTTAACACTAGAATAATACAGAGAATTGATAAAAGATCAAAATATGATCTATTTGTGAATTGAGAACACAACAAAAGCATGAGTACGATATAATGAGTCGATCCATGTATGTGATCAACTATGAAGACAAAAGAACTGACACACAGTCATGATTAAAAGAGAGTTAACTCATGAGCATTATTAATAAAGGATAAAAGGAAAAATGATATTAATTGAAGATTAATATTATCATTTAAATGAAACAACACAATGGTTCAAATATCAAAAGACACAATGATTCAAATTCACACTAGTTGGAAGACTATATAAACAACAAGGAATGGTGAGAAGATGTGTAGTTGAATTTGTTGAAGTATATATATTTATATATAATGGATTGAATGAAGGTTCATTCTATCAAGTTGGTGCCTATTTACAAGTTGGGTCTTGTATCAGGATTGGATTCCTCACATCTCAGTTGGATCTGAGATCAACAAGTTGGGACTTGTTATGAGGGTTGGATTCCTCATTTCTCAGTTGGATCTTAGAGCTACAAACCGAGTCTTGTAACAAAGATTTGGGTCTCTCATAATTGTTTGAAGATGAAATTCAAAGATTGATCTTATGTATTCATTCATGTTAAATAAATAAAGTAATTATTCTTTTATATATATATATATATATATATATATTGATTGAGAAAATGAAATAAATATTTATTGTTCAGTTAGTTTGTGAAAAGTGGAAAATTTTCCAAAGATTTTTTACACTAATTCACCCCCCCCCTCTTAGTGTCAAGTATCCATTTCAACAATTGGTATCAGAGCGGGTTCCTTTGGCAAAGTTTAAACACTGAAGGTAGATTCATAAGAAATGGGTGGACAAATTGTTATCTTCACAAATGAAGCTCCCTTATTTGATGGAACAAATTATTCATCATGGAGGGAAAATATGAAAAGATATATGAAGTCAAGAGGATCTAGAGTTTGGGATTCGGTAGTAAGTAAGCCCTAGCACTTAACTACTTCAAAGAGAAATACCAAAACTACAAAGGAGGGAAGGAGAAACAATTAAGTAGCCTTAAAATCAATTCAAGATGGATTGTTAGACCAAGTCAAAGAAAAGATGAGGCACTACAAATCTGCTAAAGAATTATGGATCCAACTAGAAATTTGTTATGAGAATGAAACACAAGAAGAAGATAAATCCTATAAAAGTGAGGAACAAGACGTAGATAAAAAGGATTCATGTCAGTACAAGGAAAAAGACTCTAATGAAGAGGATTTATATCAGAATAATGAACAAAACCCAGAAGAAGAAAATTCTTATCAAGATAAGGAAGAAGATAAAGAAAATAAAAATTGCAATCAATTTAAAGAACATAATACAGAGAAATACATTTATAATCAGAATGAAATGCAGGATTTGATGAAAACCCCAGTTAACAATGAATAAGACAACCTCATCAAGGAATTGAGGATTACCTCAGTATTCACTAAAGAAAAAATATTAGATTTTAAGACTGATGTTATAACTACATTTGAAGTGATTAGTATGGAACCTGGAAATGGTCGATATATTGAAGTTACTAAGGATGTTCTTGATCATCTTGAGCCCACAACTATGTGCACTCTAGAAGAGTTGGATAAACTCCAACAAAAGGATATGTTTCTACTTCAACAGTTAGATCAATCTAACCATGAAAAGTTTGAACATAGAGTTCAGTTGGAAGACAAATAAAAGGAGATCAAAAGATTGAAAACTGAAGTTACTAATCTAACAGAAGAGATGGAAGAATTAAAGACACATGACAGTAAAATAAAAGAATCAGAAGAATTAGTTGACATTATAAACACTCAACTTAAGGAAATTAAAGAAAGTGAATAAGACCTAAAGGTCTAGTTAACAAGGAAAGAAAATTCTTACCACATGTTGGCATTGGAAATCATCAATTTCAAAAAGATAAATGAAAGTACTAATGCATATATAATGACTCAAATTGAAGAATATAAGAAAAAGGAAGAATCTCAGAAGATCCAAATAACTAAAAAGGAAGAATCATGCCAAATGTTTCAATTAGGAGCCATCAACCTCAAAAGGATTCAACTAGAATACGAGGAAGAAATCAAAAAATTGAAAACTAAATTTGTTTATCTAACAAAAGATATGGAAGAATTGAAGACATATGACAAAACTATTAAATGCAAAGAAGTCTTGGATGAGACAAAAGAAATAGTCATAAATCTAAAGACTCATCTTGAACATGCTAAAGAAGTGGAAGAATCCCTTAAGATTTAGTTGACTAAAAAGGAAGAATTGTGTCATATATTAAAGTTAGAAATAGTCAATCTCAAACATATGAATGAAAAGAAAAATAAGATTGTCAATTTACAGAATATCTTAGCTATCCTAGATAATATTTGGAAGATCCAAAGATCAGTTGTTGACAAAATTGGTCTTGGATACAATAAGAAAGAAAATTAGATGACAGATCTCTCAAGACAAAATAAAATCAAGAGAGAGGGAAGTTTCCAAAACCTTCAAGGAGTCAGAACAGACCATCATTAATTTGAAGTCCCAACTCTTGGAAGCTAATAAAACTGAAGAAATCATTATAAAACAACTGAGTGATAAAAAACAAGCATGTGAGAAACTACAAGTTGAGATCAAGATGCTAAAAAGTGAACTTGAGAAAGAAAAGAAGAGATCAAACTTTGGAAATAGTTCAAAGATATTGGATGAAATTATCAGTAGCCAAAGGTCACCAAACAACAAGACTAGTTTGGGATACACCCAAGACTCAACTTCTACATCACAAGGATCTGTCAAAACACCAATTAGTTATGTAGATGCTCTAAAGGGATCCTTAAGAAGAGAAGATAATAAGGAAAATATGATATCATTGAACATTGGTCCACATAAACATAAATCAACATTCCCTACTAAAGTAATAAATGACAGGAAGAATAGAATCACCAGAAGGAAACCCCCTAATAAATATCTACTTATTGGATATTGTTACTCTTGCAATAATTTTGGACATAAGGTAGTACACTGCAAAGCTTATGGACAATATAATAACAGAAATGTCCAAAGATATAAGAATGTTAGTTGTAGAATACAAGAAGAGGAAAAAATGAAGGTAGCAGAGAAGTTCAAGGATTATCATTCAACAAAGATCAATTGATAACAAAATTGGTATTTAAATCAATTGGTATAATTCCTGAATTAATATTCCTGTGAAATATCAAAGAAGAATGAGAAGCAGATCAAAAAGATTAGCAAGATTCATACTCTTGTTCTATTTGACAAAGGAAAATCAGTAAAAACTGAAGAGGAGTATTTTGGTTATAAATAAGAAAGTAATTAGATTAAGTTTTGAAAGACTTGATCACTACAAATGGGTATCACTACAAAATTGGTATCAAGAAGACTACTTATTTGAACACAAAAATCCCAATCAACTGAGATAAGAAGTTAGTAAATTAATAGGGGAAGAGACCTTGTCAGAAAAAGATACCCTTTCATAAACAAACGGGGAGAGTAGTCAAAGGCAGAGAGAGCATATTGGTAGAGGGAGTTACGCAAGTTCATATTTTGGTCAACAAAATGCAGACAGATAGAGTTTAATCATAAGGGGAGCAACCCTTTTCCATTGATGTCAAAGGGTGAGAGTAAATTCATATAGAATAGCATCATCACAGGGGGAGTTTAAGTATGAAGTTAGTGTGTTTCCCTCAATGACAAAGGGAGAGATTGTTGGACATATTTTCTTTAATATGTTGTCATTGATGTCAACATTCGATGTCATTGTGATGTGATGATAAGTTGTTATGATGAATTGTCATTGATAAGTTATCATTAATGAATTGTCATTGATGTCAACAATATAACAATTAGCAGAGAATGAAAATTTCAAAAAGTATGCAGAGATTCAAGCTCAGAAGAAAGGACATTCAAATCTCAGAAAGAAGAGCGCATTGTATAAATGCCATCGGGATTGAAATCCCCACAAGAAAACTCCAAAGGATTCAAGAAAGAATCATGTTCACTGAGATAGTTTTAAAGAGTAGTCGCACATAAGACATAATATGAGGTGTAGAGGAATCCACTCTAAATATCAGGAAAAATAATGATGAACAGATCAGAAGAAAGATCGTTAGATCGAGGTGAAGTCAGAGTTTGGAAGAATTATATCTCAACCGTCAAATCTAGGAGTTACAAGAGAATGGTCATTGAAATTTCATTCGATCCATTGGAAGACTGGTCAATGATCAGATCAAGTCGTGACCATTGGATACGCAAGCACTAGATCAAGGGAAAGGATTGATTATGGAGCGCAAAGGGATAATTAAACAATGTGTTAATTCCAATCTTGCTATTAGTCTAGACCGTCAATCGTCACCCGCCAACAGATCTACGGTTGGCATCAGTTCCACTACCAAGGAGAATTTTCCATTGCCAAATTCAATGATAGTTTTAAACATCGTGCAAGTTGGGACCCTGCAATCATCCTTGATTGTTGATATACTCCAAGAAATTTATCGACCGTTGGATTGGTTAAAAATGGATCATGAGATGACGTCAAGATGATCGAGGTTTAATCGGTGAAACTTACTTTGGGAAATTTGGGAAATGGGAGCATATAACCCAAAGTCTCGAATGTTGAAATGAATCTAGACCATTGATCTATAACTAATCATAGCCATTGATCAAGAATTCACAAGATCCCGAAATAGCCAAAATATCGATAACCGTTGGATCGTGTTAGGATTTTTGCATCAAAGATGGATTGTTAGATGAAGTCAAGTTGCTCAAGATTTATTCAGGGAATCTCACTTCGGGAGGATTGATAATTGGGAACATATAACCCAAATTTCTGAAGGCCAAAATGAATCTAGACCATTGATCTAGAACTGATCACAATCATTAGATCCAGGATGAGGATATGTGCCACGACATGAAATCTACATCAACAAACCATGTCAGCAAGGACATGTGGCACAGTCAGATGATGACAAGTGTCAATATGAAATTGGAATTTCATGTATGTATAAGTCACGAATCTAAGTGACACGTGGCAACCACTCAGCCAGTACCAAGTCATAAGTGACGACAGTAAGTTAAGTCACTTCGGGAGTATGTACTTTGGGGGAAACTGATTTCTAACATCAAAAATCACCCGAACTGCCGAAGGATGAAGTTAATGCTAATCGTTGATCTAATTCGGGATGGTTCTTGGTCGTTGATCAAGTATAGTGGAAGAATAACGTAAGTAGAGGTGTTAAATGATAGCAAGCGGTCACCACCACTTTATGACTCATTCGGTAGGTAATCACTTCAGAGGAATTGTTACTCCAGAGTTCAAGAGCCACAAATAGTTGAAGTTCTGAAGTGAACGAGAATCGTTCATAGTGAAAATAATATATCGACTATCTGATCTACTTCAGAGAAATATGATTCAAGATATTTGAAATATTATAGAGGTTGGAAGTCATGAAGGACAAAGTCTCAAAGTACCGATAGTCATCCAGCTCATAGGGAGATTAAAATGTGATCATTGATTTTGATAAGTGATCAATCACTCGATTGGGTTAGCGCCTGGTCACCACCTACGGTCATATAGAATAAAGAAACAAAAGGAAAAAGAAGAGGAAACGCTCAAATCAATAAGCCCTTGGTTTTGCGCATATGGTCATACGTAAATGGTTTGAAGGAAGCGCCTCATAAAGATTTAATTCGATAGAGAGTTAACACTAGAATAATACAAAGAATAGATAAAAAGATCAAAATATGATATGTTTGTGAACTGAGAACACAACAGAAGAATGAGTACAATATAATGAGTCGATCCATGTCTATGATCAACTCATGAAGACAAAAGAACCAACACACAATCATGATTAAAAGAGATTTAATTCATGAGCATTATGAATAACGGATAAAAGAAAAAATGATATTAATTAAAGATTAATATTATCATTTAAATGAAAAGGTACAATGGTTCAAATATCAAAAGACACAATGTTTCAAATTCACGCCAGTTGGAAGACTATACAAACAAGAAGGAATGGTGAGAAGATGTGTAGTTGAATTTATTGAAGTATATATATTTATATATAATGGATTGGATGAAGGTTCATTCTATCAGGTTGGTGTCTGTTTACAAGTTGGGTCTTGTATGAGGATTGGATTCCTCACACCTCAGTTGGATATGAGATCAACAAGTTGGGACTTGTTATGAGGGCTGGATTCCTCATTTCTCAGTTGGATCTAAGAACTATAAGTTGGGTCTTTTAACAAAGATTTGGGTCTCTCATAATTGTTTGAAGATAAAATTCAAAGATTGATCTTATGTATTCATTCAAGTTAAATAAAGTATTTATTATTTTATATATTGATTGAGAAAATGAAATAAATATTTGTTGTTCGGTTAGTTTGTGAAAAGTGAAAATTTGTCCAAAGTTTTTTAACACTGATTCACCCCCCCCCCCCTTCTCAGTGTCAAGTATCCATTTCAACACTCTTCCAACCAAAAGAAGATTGGCAAGTGGGGGAAGTGTATCACAAAAATACAATAATATGACATGATGATAAAACCCACCAAGATGATTAAAGGTCAAGGGTTGCAAAAACTTATGGCTGAAATTAACTTGCATGTAGTGGGTATAAATGCAGTTGAGTCTAAGACAGGTGTTACACATTATTTTCATCACATCGATGACAATGATGATGTGTTCCTATATCTTTTCATTTGAAGGATTATTGTCACAATCCCTAAAGAAGTTGGAAGAACCTTCCTTGGGAAGATGCAAAACTTTATGAAATCCTTCAAAAACTATGTTTTTCAAGATTGTTGCTTGTTACTTTCTAGCAAGGTGTGACAAATTCACTTGTCACATTTTGCATCATTGGAAGGTGCGACAATGTCACTTTTTACTAAGGTTTAAGGGTTCGACAACCTATGTATGTGGGAAAAATGAAGAAACTATCAAATCTTCTAGAAGAGAAGTTTCGATGATGAGTTGTTTGTCGATCGGTTTGGATCTCACCCTTCTCTCCTGATTTAGTGAGATCTTAACCTCTCATCCTAATATCGTCATGGCTTCTTCTCCAATATATAAATGGAGGCATATTCTAAAGGGAAAGGATAATTATAATAATGACAAGATAGAATGAGATTATGATGAATTGAGAATAGATCCATATTTGTGATTGAGAGATTGTGAGTCTCATTTTGTCTCTAAGAGAATTAGTGGTGCCAAAGTACTCAATAGATGGTGATGGAATTCATTGAAGCTACATGGGTATTGAAACATTGAATTGATGGAAAGATTTTGTTAATGCCAAGGCTTGGTTGTAATATTTTTCTTGATTTATTAATGTAGTAATACATTTTCCTTTCCTAATAAATATTCTTAATGGTTTTTATTTGTATTTCTCTTTGGATATTTACACAGATTCATTGAAACATATGTATGTTTGTTACTTTCGCGGGTTCTGTATGATCCTTTTTACAGGTCTTTGTTTCTACGAAGCATTGGATCAAGCTTGGAGATACAATTAATGAGGATAAACGCCAATTTAAAAGGTACAAGTTTTTTATCCTTTTTCATTTCATTTGAATCTAAGGAAATGAGTGTGTTTTGTCTTGTTTTTTTATAGTTTCAGGTTTCCAAATTAGGGATATTCATTTATGTCCTCATTTACAAATTTACCTACAATAAAAATGGCGACCATACTGGGAAACAATTTTCTAGATTTTTTCTCCTAGTTTTCTTCCTGTGTCCTATTTGAATCTTCTTGAATCATCACCTAAGCTTGTATGATCAATTAATCTACAAATTCCACTGAAGAGTCTGAGTAATTTTTTTTTCTTCTAAATTTTAGCTTCTTGTCACGTCCTAGTTTGAGATATAGAGTGACATTGTTGCACTGTAGCATTCTTTTGCTCACGACAACTAGCCCTGTCACATCCTTGTTTGAGGTACAGAGCGACAATGTCGCACTGTGATATTACTTAGGATCACGACAAATGGACTTGTCACACTGTCTGTTAAAGACACCCGCGACGACCTCTGAAAAAATTATTTTTTTGATTATTCTTTCTTTTCCAGATATTAGATATGATGCTTGGACTTTTTTTTGATTGGTTAATTC
The DNA here is from genome assembly GCA_000966675.3 of Picea glauca. NCBI lineage: Eukaryota > Viridiplantae > Streptophyta > Pinopsida > Pinales > Pinaceae > Picea > Picea glauca. The sequence continues at coordinate 208,588 of JZKD02S2247246.1, forward strand.
ATTGATTTGCAATCCTCTTGATGATCTGGAGGTTATTTTTCACCATTAAAAGTTTTGCGTATTCTCTCTCATTTATTTTGAATTGAAAAGGGTATAATCTCTTAGTTGTATCTTTGAGTGTTGTTCAACTTAATAATTTATATTGTTTTCTTGAGGGATTTTGATAGTAACAAAGTAATCTTTCTTCATTGAATTATTTTCTTTGAAGTTTTTGGGTGGTGCATTTCTAAGCTTGTATTTTAGAGCGAAATTGTGTGGTTTTTTTTTTTTTTTTAGATTTCATTATTCAAAACATTTCCCCCTCATGGTTGGGGGGGGGCATGAATCATGTATTCTACAATTTCTTTGACTCATATATTCAACATTCCTCATTCAAAGTTCTGGGTGGTGCATATTTGTAGTTAATGTTTGATTTCATTTGGTTCATGCATCTAGGAAGGTAAAAGTTGTTCTCCTTCTTGCAATATAGCCTTCATTGAAGTGAAATATTGCATCTTCATTTTTTTGCAGGGTTTAGAGTCGGTAAAAACACCATCTGGTCCATGCCATTTCCATTTTGAGTAAACAATAGCCATTAAAAATCACGCTAATAAAATTTATTAGAAACTTTTTATTTACACTGGTAGCAAACCTACATTAGATTAGTTGTAGGGATTTGGAATAAGTGTTGAGGTCAACTTTCCAAATCTATAAAAAAATGTAGACTCTTGATTTAGGGAACATAATTCCATTTTCTACACCTTTATCCTAAGAAGCCCTCTCACACAAGGGTCAATCATGAGGTCACATTGGGATCAACGAAGTAACTACCCCCGCTTCATTGGTTTCAGTGGAGTGGTTTGCACGTATTAGAAACAATGTCGAAAGACACTTGGGGATAAATTGGGAGGTCATACCTCGGTGTAAGTCCCTCTCAAGGGGATTTCAGGTTTCAGCCCTACCCTTGCATGAGTTGTTGTAAGTGGTAACCTTAGTGGCCATTATCTTTAGGCTCATACATGAGGTGACGACGAAGGGGAAATTTTTTGTTGTACCTAGGCTAGACGTTGGTCAAACTCACTCGGGATTCTTGAAGGGTCACCCACAGTTCTACCATAAGGAGACTTGCACCAGGGAATAATTCCACTGAGTAGGTCGCCAACATAATTGTTTCACTCGCTCTATCTCAACCCATTTTCATATTGATCTCACGATGTTAGATTTCATCACCAACTAGTGCATTCATTGTGAGAAGTTTTGTTTGTTTGTTTCATTCCTAGAATTTTTAGCATGTGATGTCTATTTTCTCTATCGGACCTTAGGTTAAGTCTGTGTTATGGCATCAATTCCCGGAATGACCAAAAAAGGGACTCTTTTTCCCAGTGAACCTTTTTCTTTTCCTTCTTATGGAAATGTTGGTCCCCCTTTTATTGCTACTTTGAGTCTTCCAGGATTTACCATTGGGTTAATGGTATGGTTATTTTCCACTCCAATGATCCCCAATGTTCATGGTGCTTCGAGTGAAAACACACCACTCCAAGAAATTCAACCTCATGTTGACCCCTCTCCTTCTTCACATGTCGATTCTTCTTCACCTAGTGAAATATCTCCATCTAGTAACCAGGTGGATAAGAAGAAGAAGAAAAGGAATATTAAGAAGAATAAAAATAAGCAAGGAACCAAGATTCCAACCACTTCAAGGCATGTTGGAAACAAGCAACCAGTTATTGTTAATCAGGATGGGAGTGTTGATGATTCTCACAAGTCTACCCAGGTAGATAATAAGCCCAAATACCCTTTCATACTTTGAAAGGGAAAAAACCTTCGTAGATATTGTCTTGGTTTATCCAAGGTTTTAGAAGGATGGTCTATAGGTTCTCAACAACCCGCGTCACCAGCCTCTGGACATCATACTGGTGATAACCCGTCAACTAGTGATAGTATTGTTGGACAGAAAGTTCGAGTCAAATTTCCTTGTAGGTTATGTGGAGGGAGTCATCAAACTCACCTTTTCCCTCGTATGGATGGAGCTACAAAATTATTGGAAGAGATTATTGTTGATCAACAACAACTTCCAATCAGTTATCGTAAACTCTCTCCCAACCCACCTTTAGTTGATGAACTGGTGTTGACGGGCGAAAACGACCGTCCGTCAATTAAGAGAGTGGAACCGGTCCGGGGTTGTCTAATAACCCAAGTCGTTTGGTATGGACCACCCTGACGAGTTTAACGGCTCCGTT
>JZKD02S2247246.1:215998-229940 GCA_000966675.3 Picea glauca
ATGAACCAAAGTTTGAGTAAGCCTAATAAGAAGCCAATCAAAACTAATGCATAGCGAAATCCATTTTCACAATCGATCTAAGAATGTCAAATGAGTATACCCATGTGTGCGAGTGCTATACCATAACGTTCAAACACTGACATGCAGTTCACAACCCAAAATCATGTTCTCGCCAATCAAACGTTTAATCAAGGTGTCAAATGCATAAATTGATACACCAAGAGCTATAACAATGGTCAACAGTAAGGATCACAAAAGATAAAACATAACCCCCATGCAGTTCAATGAATCAATGTTCAGGCAAGTTGCAAAATACGAATCCAAAGGCAAAATATCTCCAATAAGACCGAGTTATGCAATCCATCGAAGTATGAAAACCGTTCAAAGGATATTTCTGATCATATGAATATCAATGCGCAATAAGCATGATGACAGTATCGACAGTTCAGATAATGATCAAAATGTGACCTCGAAAGGAGAAATTTTCATGCTTACAATTGTGAAGACTTAGCGAAGACAAGCGTTCGAAAAGGTGCAACAAATAAGGGCGTTGTTCATTTGAAATTTGCGACGGAAAATCAATGTTTGCGAAACATTGGTGTAGGCAGCTTATGAGGTAATGGAAAATGTTAATTGGCTGCCAACAACTGGTCAATCTGGTTCCATACCCGGTCATTTTGGTTGATCAAGTGATCAATTTGGTTTCATCCTTAGTTGACTGAGTTGATAAAGTGATTGATCTAATTTTGTCAGCGTTCAACCCCACTCTTCCTTTAAAGAGTGAAACCCAAGTGATCGATATGCTTCCATCATCGGTCGATCCCACTCTTCCATTGAAGAGTGAAACCCAAGTGGTTGATTTGATCCCCCGTTCAATCGATCCCAATCCTCCTTCGAAGAGTGAGGATTTCACTCAGTTCTTTCTTGTTACCACAAATTATTTTGGATTAGGGGGCATTCCACCCGTTCCAATGACACCCCCTCCAAGAAATGTGATTACCATTGATTGGAATGCTCTAACAGAACCTTGTTTTCCTTCTTACTTTCCTTTCCAAATCGTTATTCAAGTTTGTGGTAGGAATATACCTAACACTATAATAGACAAGGGAGCTTTTGTTAGCATCCTATCCTCAAATTCTTAGCAAGCTCTTGGTTAATCTCAGCTTGCACCAATGACTCATAATTTTTTGGATTTTAACAAAAAGGTTAGTCAACCTTTATGAATCCTTCCTTAGTTTCTTGTTACTTTGGGAGGGAAAATTGTTTTTTATTGATGTAATGGTAGTCCATGACCCCTTGTATTTTAATTTTCTCCTCGAGAGAGACTATGTTTATGTTATGAAGGTTGTTTTGTCCACAGTATTTATATTGATGTGTTTCTCTCATAATGGAAACATAGTGACCATAGACCATCTTTCATTCATTCTCCCTCATATCAAGGTCAACCATCAAACTTCCCTAAATGGTATTTATATGCCAGCATCATCCACCCCTTCGTAGGTCAATTATGTGACAACATGTCCCATGCATTCAACTTCAAATGAGAAGGAATATCTACCTTCTTCTGACTTAGATCTGATAGTTAGAATGGTGATCTCTTTGATAGGTCTATTAGAGCTTGATCTCCCTACCCCTATTGCGGCCCTCAACATGTATTCCTTCTAGAGTGTTGTTCTTCCATCTAGCGAAGAGCTCTTGGAATCCATGACCGAGGTTTGTCCTTTGACATGTATTCCTTCCAGATCTTTGTCCTCTTGGAAGCCATGATCAAGTAGAGGTCTAAGAGCATAGTTTGTTTTCGATTTCAAGCTCATTAAAAAATGGACCCGATCATGCGAAAACATTATTGTTTTCATGTCATGCTCATTAAAAAATGAAATTGATCACTATTCATAGTTATTTTACTGCATCAAGATCGTTAAAAAATGAAACAACCACTTCTCGTGTTGAGTCAAGTCTTATATTACGACTTGTAGTTGAATCTTCATTTCATCCATCTTGGTCAATTGATCTTCTTTCTTCCCCCCTCTCTGGTGAACATTTTGCTATTAATAACTAGGAGTCTATTGGGTTTAGAAATTAGTGATAGAAGAAGAGTCGGTGAATGAAACGAAATTTTGGGGGGCATGTCTCCAGCCTCTAAACATCATGCTAGAGTTAAACCACTAAATTCCATCACGTAGATGGGGAAAAGTACCAACTATCCATGGGTCCCATTAGAAATATTTGGACATTACGTTGGGAACTCTTTGGAGTCTCCTTTAAGCTCTTTTAAAACTTCCTAAACATGAAAATATTCTCGAGTGAACTTGCTTCCTTCACACTCAGTGTTCACTATAAGATTTCTCCCTTGAATTGTTTTATACTTTTTCGGACTTGGGAGACTAAACTTACGAAAAAGGACCCTTTTTGGAGTTTTCTTTAAGTGTTTTTCAGAATCTCTAAATATGAAAAACCATCGAGTTTCCTTCCTCTAGACTCATAAAACCTACATTGGAAGACCCATATGGGACCGAACCACTCCTTCCTAGGGTTCGTTAAACATACTCTGAGGGACTTGTCCAAAGGATGAGCTTATACAATGAGCATTTGTTATCCTCCTCAAGCTCATTAAAAAATAAATAAGTACTCGCCAAGCATGGTGGGGGGGAAATTGGGAAGGTAATATGTAATTGAATCTATATTAATGATAGAAGTCTCTCTCAAACATGACATATTTTACCTTTTGCGTCAAAGTTGGGAAATCCACATGTCTCTTGTCGATCATGCCCTTTTTGCAAACTTTTTCCTTATGATATTCCATTTTGAGTTAGTGTTTCCAAGACCTATGTCATGTCAATGTTTGAGAGAAGTTCAACCAAGAGGCCTTATATTGCATCGACCAAACTCTGCATTCCTTTAAGCCTACTATCTCATTGGCCATCTCTGATTTAGTCTTGAAATTACTCTATGATTTTACTATAAATCTTGTGATTGTTTTGTGTCATTGATGGGGGATACATCAAGGCCCTCCTGCTACGAATCACTTCCTATTGACGCCAAATCATCATCTAGGAAGTTTATTTAGAATAATTTTAGTATCTTGGAACCTGCATGCCTCAATGGTAGGTATCTTTTCTTTTTATAGGGAGTTCACCTCATTTATCTTTGATCAAAAATTCCATTAGATGTTCGACTTCAACTCATGAATTCACATTTGAAGGAATGTACTAAGAGTACCTTGAGATTCATTGACATTAATGGTGATTTCCCTCGCACTTGTTAACGGTATACATCAATGATCGGTAATCAAGTGGTTTCTACCATGTTTGACATCAACAAATCTATTCACATGGTTAGAATCATACTTTGGAATTAGGATCAATATGAAGACCCTGGGCAACTTCCTTTGAAAATTCATTTCCCCAGACTTCATTGGAAAGTACTAGAGTAATGTTGTCACATAGATCCACAGTGTATTGGTCTGTGGCTATGTTACTATTATAATTTGTAGATCCACAATGTATATTCTCGTGGCTATGAATCTATTGAAATCATGGTGATATGGATCCACATTGTATTTCTAGTGGCCATATATTTAGTAAATATGATCATGGATGTGGTGTATTTTTCATCATCCATGCTTAGATTCATTTGTATTCTGATTATGGGAATGCCTATCTCAGTGATGATATAACACTATACTGCAATGTCCTTGTGATGTTGGCAGGTCTCCAACTGGTGTGTTCTTTGTTTCAACTACCCATACGACAAAGTATTTCAGATATCACTATGTTTCTAACTTCATACTTTGGGGGGCATTCTGTTACACATTATTTTCATCACGTCAATGATGTTGATGATGTGTGCCTGTATCTTGTCATTTGAAGGATTATTTTCACAATCCCTAAAGAAGTTGGAAGAACCTTTATTAGGAAGATGCAAAACTTGAGGAAATCCTTCAAAAACTATGTTTTTCAAGATTGTCGCTTGTTTCTTTCTAGAAAGGTGTGACAACTTCACTTGTCACATGTTGCATTACTGAAAGGTGCAACAATGTCTCTTTATGCTGAGGTTTAAGGGTGTGACAACTTTTGTACGTGGGGAAAATGAAGAAATTATCAAAGCTTCTAGAAGAGAAGTTTCGATGATGAGTTGTTTGTCGATAAGTTTAGATCTCACCCGTCTCTCTAGATTTAGTGAGATCCTAACCTCTCATCCTAATATCCTCATGGATTCTTATCTAATCTATAAATGGATACATATTCTAAAGGGAAAGGATAATTAGAATAATGAGAAGATAGAATGAGATTATGGTGAATTGAGAATAGATCCAGATTTGTGATTGAGATATTGTGAGTCTCATTTTGGCTCTAAGACATTTAGTGGTGCCAATGTAATCAAGATATGGTGATGGCATTCATGGAAGCTACATGGTTATTGAAACATTGAACTATTGGAAAGAGTTTGTCAATGCCAAGGCTTGGTTTTAATCTTTTTCCTGATTTATTAATGCAATAATACATTTGCCTTTCCTAATAAAGATTGTTAATGGTTTTTATTTGTATTTCTCTTTCGCTATTTACATAGATTCATTGAAACATATCTATGTTTGTACTTTCACAGATTTTGTTTGATACTTTTTATGGGTCTCTATTTATACAAAGCATTGGTTCAATCTTGGAGCTACAATTAATGAGGACAAACATCAATTTAAAAGGTGTGAGATTTTTATCCTTTTTCATTTCATTTGAATCTAAGGAAAGGATTTTGTTCTGTCTTGTTTTGTTCTAGTTTCAGGTTCTCGAACTAGGGATATTTGTTTATGTCCGCATTTATGAATTTTTCCACAACAACATGAGACTAGAAAACAAAATAAATTTCATATATTAGGGATTTCTAACACCAATCCTCGTGGTACCAGAATATAGCAAATATGTTGGGCACTGACCTTTCGCCCCAAGGAATGGAAAAGTCCCAGAGTAAGTCCTTGAAACATATCATTTCTAAGTACTATGTTGTTGGGACTCAACTACATTTAAGAGACCCATATAAGCTAATTCTTAGATGCATGTTGGAAGAGGAGGAGAATTTGTTGATTAAAGACGTTCATAAAGAGGTATGTGGAGGTTATTTCACATCTAGGGCCACAACTCATAATATCCTAACGTTTGGATGCTTCTATCCCACCCTATTCTCCAATGTCCATAAATTTGTTAGGGTCTTCCATGAGTGCCAAATATTTCTTGGAAGATATAAAATCCTTAATATTCCCTCGATGCCAATGCAAGTAGTAACTCCTTTCCAACAATGGGGTCTTGATTTCATAGGTGAAATACACCCTCCATATAGTGTCCAATATAAATGGATCCTCGTAGATACTAATTACTTTACCAAATGGGTGGAAGCCATCCCCATGAGGCATGCCACTGACCAATTTTTCATCAAATTTCATTAAGAAAACATAATGTCCAGGTTTGACTACCCCTAGAAAATAATCACAGATAATGCCAAGCATTTTTCCTCATTAAGGGTGATATCCTTTTTCCATAAATACAACATCAACCTGGGTCATTTATCCACATACTACCCTTAGAGAAATGGACAAGCTAATACTTCAAATAAGAACATCATCTTGGGTCATTTATCCACATGATACCCTTAAAGAAATTGCCAAGATAAGTCTTCAAATAATAACCTCGTGAATATCATCAAGAAGACCCATGAAGATAAATAAAAATCATGGGACTCCCATCTTAGATATGCCCTATGTGTAGACACGGTCAACACCAACAAGGATATAGGGAAATCTTCTTTCCAGATAGTATATGGCATGGAGGTAGTCCTTCCTTCTCAACTAGAGCTATCTATGATGAAACTGCTACGGGATATAGTGTATGATCTTGATAAGATCAAGAGAAATAAAATCAATTGATGGAATTCCAAGAGAAAATAACCCATGTGTATGGTAGGGTTAAAGAGTATCAAGATAAGATGAAAAATATATTCAGCAAAAATGGTAGGCCAAATATTTTTGTTGAAGGATATCAAGTTCTCTTATGGGATAAAAGACATGAATACCCTAGAAATCATGGGAAATTTGACAATTTGTGGTTGGGCCCGTATTTTATAGAATTATGTGCTCAAATTACCAACTCTTTCCACTTGGCTAACTTGGAGGGGTATTGGTTTTATTTTCCTATCAATAGAAGGAATATAAAGAACCTAATACAATCCTAATTGTATGCATAAGGGTTGACCCTAGAAGTTTTTTCCCTATACCATTATTTTTTTTCCAATTTTCAATTATGTACTTTTCTTTCCTGTCTATGTCCTTTCTGTTTATTTTTCATGTCTTCTTTTTACCAATCTTAAAAACAACATTCTGACCCCACTGATATACTCACCCTATAGTATATATATTATCAGCTCATAGGGAAGAGCCAATGTTATCACCTTGTTGAGCCTAAAGAACTTGCATGGATAATTACATTTGAAACCAAGCCTTGCCTTCATATTTTCCAGATACTCAAGGGCTCCTTTGCACTTAGCCAAAATTCCCTTAACATTTTTTCGTTTGGAGCCCTTTGTGAATTCTTAAAACCTATACCTTTTATTCCTTGTTTGAACTTTTCTTTAATTTAGATTAATAAATCAAACCCAGTTTCCAAATCAGATATCCTTCACCTGTTTAAGCTATTTCCTTGTCCCAATTTCAAGATCCATCATGATTCCTCAAACATGTTATTTATCACTTTCTCAAGCTATCTCCTTAGCTCAATTTCAAGATCAGAACCAATTCATCAATCAATCCCCTTTTGACACGTTTGATTTGTTGCATTGGCCCAATTTCAATATCCTACTTGATTCCTCAAGTGGGCCCTTTATAACCTATTTGAACTATTAGCTTACCCCAATTTCAAGATCGAGCTTGATTCCTCAATTGGGCCCCTTATCACCTATTTTAGATATTTCCTAAACTTTATTTCAAGATCAAGCTTGATTCTTCAAACTATCCCTTTATCACCTGTTTGAACTAGTGCCTTGGCCCAATTTCAAGATCAGGTATGACTCCTAAATCGGGCCCCTTATCACTTGTTCGAGTTGTTGCCAATTTCAAGATCAAGCCCAATTCTGGAAAAAGGCCCTCTCTTGCCTAAGTTTAATGTGTTCGAATGAATTTATATTTAAATTCAAATGAATGTTCATACTCTGAAGAAGCAGACATCCCTATGAAGAGAAGACACTTGGAAAATAATCTCCATGTGGGAAACATAATCATTTTAAGTTTGAACTCACACACATGGCACTAATTTTATAGGATTAAGAGAGAGTGGTGTCCCCATGTTATAGCAAGATTTGCCTATCCATTGCTATCTTGCATAGAGGGCCTTTTTCCATTTCCCTATGTAGAATTATCATCCCTTTTTGATGAATCAAGAGATAAAAATATACATTTTCCACATATATGCTCCCTATCTGCTATACAAGATGTGTATACGTCGGTTTCTCCACTACAACCCGCATACATCAGGATTTGTGCAAGAAAATACAAAATAAGGTCGGGTTGCCATGTCACGACAGAAGATCTCTGATCCTTGGCCTTCCATATACTGGAAAAGTTCCGACTCGGCCCTTTAGTTGCATTCTGAAGGCTATAAGTGAACAATTTTGAGCTGTGGAAAAGAGGAAAAATCATTCAACTTTGAGATCAAAGTTACTCTAGAGAAATTACTTCATATTGAGTCTACATCCCTTTTTCCATCAAGTCTGAACATAGTGTTCATCCCCCAAGCTATTTCCCTATTGTTGAGAGGACCTCATTGCCTCTTTCCTATGAGCTTTCCTTTGGTGGAGGATTGAAGTGGTGGAGACCCAGTTGGAAGGAACTTGGTTTCCACCTCTTCAACATTTTTGATGTGGAAGGCCTGACCTAGGTAGCTCTAGGTTGATGTATAGGAAAAATTTGAACTCTCATCCCATTAATGAGAAGTACTTTTTTTCAATGTTTCATAGAAACCTACACAAGAGACCTAGCTAAAGAATATACAAACAAAATTATCAAGAAAAGGAAGAGAGATACACAATGAAGAATGATAATCAATGCATATTATGATCTAATCAATGAGTGAGCGATCTTCACTCATATAGGAAATGGCATCCTATAATTAGGAATGCATGCATAATAGTGATGGTCTAAGATTAGAAAGTCTAAAATAGAACTAGTCAATTAACTCCCACTGAACTAGTGTTACTCTCACTGAACTAGTGTGTCGAAAATATAAATTTCCTCAACACCCCCTATGAACATCACTATGGAGTAAAAAATGAGTCCTGAATACTAGTCCATTTTAGGTACTCATGTACAATGCAACTAATGAACACTGAATAAAAATGAGGAAAGAGGGAAAACCATGTGGGAACAAAACCCACCCTCAAAAGATAATGTATCAAAAGAAGAAAATGGCAGTTGCTAGGCAACTGTGTTCTTCACTACAAGACGATCCCGCAAAGTCTGAAACTTCTGCTCACTGAAAGTCTTTGTGAAGATGTAGAAATATTTATGGATCTGATGAAGTCATTTGGAAACCTGTCGGGCCTTGTACCTCTTGATCCTGTGGACCCATATGCACCTGAAAATATTCCTTTCTAGTGGAAGTGGAACCAGATTCCAAGTTTGTTTTTGTAGGATTGATTCAAACTCCTTTTGCATGGCTACTTTCCATAATGGATTTCCCACAACCCTATTGTAGTTATGTGGATCCGTAGATTGAACCATATAGCAATGCATGGGCATCGTAGGTTCTGAAGATGAAAATACATGAGAAGGATCCTCATGCTGAGATTGAGTCCTCCTCGAATCCAATGGATTTCCTGCAAGGTTGCCTGTTGCCTGAAGTGTGAATTGTGCCTTCTTGGGCATCTGTTGAAGCTTCAGCGTTGGGTTCTTATCTACCTATACTACCTGATTATTTCCATGTACATAATCTGAGTGTATGGAATCATATCTGATGTCTGAAACTGATGGAAGCACAAGAGTATATGCATGTTGCACTGGAGGTGCATGAAAAGTACTCTCCTTATGTGTAAGTAGACAAGATGAGTCATCGTCAGAAAACTTAGTGAATTTATGAAACCTTGACTTGTGATCCACCTCACCAATTTCAATAATGGAATTGTCATGCATGTCAATTAATGAAACTGAATCTGATGTAAATTTAACCTTTTTACCTTTCTAAGTGATCTGATAAACTAAGAGAAGATTTATAGAAAGATTTGGAACATGGAGAACATTCTCAAAACTTCCATTGTGGAGTTCCACTCTCCCTTCTCCTGCTACTGCTAATGGAGTATGATTCTCCATGAGAATAGAGGGTCTTGAGCATGGACTCAAGGAAGATAAAAGTTCCTCTTTCACTGCCATATGATGGGATGCACTAGAATCTATGATCCATGAATCAGATGATGAATTAATTGCAACCAGAGCATGATGATTACCTTTCTTAGGAGCGGGATCTTCTTCCTTCTGCTTCTTGACACCCTCTGGAATGAATTTTCCAAGGTTTTTCTATTGAAGTGCATGTGCCATAAGATTGATATGTTTCTTCATGCATGTGGATTCTTCATGATTCAGTTTACTATAGAAAGTGCATTGCTTTCCCTTTTTCTTCTTCTTGGAATCTGAAGAGTCTTTGGAACCTGAAGAATCATTAAAGGGTTTGGAATATACCTCCTTCATGTTCTGTTTGGATGAACGTTTCCCATCATGCATGGTGAGTGAATTCTCTTTTGGATCTTTCATGAAGCCCATCTGTATGATTTTTGTTTTCTCTTGTGTAAGAGACTCAATGAACTGAGCCAATGTAGGAATTTTCCAATTTGTTCCAAAAAGACATCTGCCAGAATGGAAATTAGAGACATATACATTGTATTCTAGTCCTATCTTGGCCATGATCTAGGTGGATATCAGTGGCCAACCACCTTTTCCAACTGGCTCAAAATATTTTTCTAACAATTTTGGCAATTTACTATTTTTAACAGTTTTAACTTCAGGGGCCATTTTAAGGGCCTAAATGAAGGTTTTCGGGATCAAGCTTCTGACTGAAAACCGAAGGAATTATTGAGACCCCAAAATGAATATCCTCGATGATACCTTTCCAATGAGCTATCATACACCTAAAACGAAGATCGTATGCAAACGTTACGACCCCGAGAAGTTGATGTACTAACTTACCCAAACGAGGCCCACATGACTTTTGGCGCTTCATCTCCTAGGGTTAAGTTTTTTGGATATCTAGGGTTTTTGGCGTTCTTGTTTATTGTAAAAAATTTCTTCAGAGCCTCATTGTAATCATCTTCTTGCGAATGAGGGCAGTCGTCACATCTCCTCTTAGAAATAAGTTGCCACCATTCCAGCTGTTGTTCTAGAGTCTGTACTTAAGGCTATAAAGTACTGAGTCTAGGCATCCAAAAAGTGTGAAAGATGTAAAAGGAGAAAAAAACTGGGAAAAGAAGCTCAGTCTAGTTTCATATTTGTCTGGGTCTATATTCTATTTGTTCTTGAATGTTTATATCACGTTCAATGGTTGCCCTTGAATGTTCAAATTCGACCTAGGTAGTAGTAGTTTTCATAATGGTATCGAAAAGGTTTAAAGCGAGGCTGGTTTGATCTGAGAGACCGGGTTCTAAGTTGGGTTGTCGTGCCACAGGGAAAGTCATAAAGGAACAGAGTTTTTGTAAAGCATTGGTTGTTGTTTCACCTTTAGATTATACAAGAAAGAATCCCACAATAGAATTAATAGTATAATGAAATCATAGGTTGTTTTCCGTAACTGATTTAAAATTTAAAACCATGCATGAAGCGAAAGAAAACATAGATCTGTTGAACAATGTGAGGCATCAATCGGGGAAGAATCTCACCTTGTGACAGAAGAAGAAGAAGATAAGTAAGAAAAACTTTAATGAAGCATATGATATAGAAATCTAAACAATTCATAGGTCTTGTACCTGTTGATACCCGGTACAAAGGAAAAGTTGTAAGCGATTAGATAACTAAAAAAAAATGACCACCATAGTAGAGGTCATACTAAATTGCATCTAAGCATTCATTAAAGACACATATGAAAAATGATGTGAAATGTGAAACAACAGAAGAAACACATAACCCAGTCTTGACGGAAAAAGGAGTCTTTGATCTGCCTCGTATTAATTCTGGCGAAAGAGATATTCTCTGGTACAACCAGCCAATGGAAAAAATCCTCTTGCTCGTTTTCTAAAAATTATACTCATACAAAATTTTAACATTCTTTTAATTCTAATCATTCTAAAAATTTCGGTTACAAATGGAAAATGAAACGTTTCACTTCATTGTCTCTTGTCTTCCTCCACTGATCCGAAATCAGATTCAGAAGCCTGACAGGGCATGAAAAATGCTCAAAAATGAAAGTGCTCAGAATTCGACGAAACCAACACCATTGCGTCTGTCTCGTCTTCTTGATTCTGGTGGTATATTTACTTGTCAAATGGAGTCCGTATGGAGAAGATATCGCATTCTGTCCGCCAAGCCAAACAGGCAAAATTTTGGATGCTGACTGTACCTGTCTGTACAGTCCGTACAAGACATGTGTCAGTCCGTACAGGACACGTGGCAGGTCCATACGATGACACATGGAAGGTTCGTACAAGACACATGGCAGCCTCCAGCAGTGACACGTGTCAGGCTGATTTGTCGTTTTTGGTGCGCAGTTGGACCAATCTTGAAGTGACACGTGTCACCACTGGAAGGGTGACACGTGGCACATATGACATCAGTGGATGATGTGGCACAGATGACTAGATCGTATGACTTCCGACGTGGCACTGACGTGGCAAGGCTGACTGGGCATACGGCATGTGATGATGTGGACAAATAGGTGGTTGACACATGACATTCATCGAGTGGATGTAAAGGTGCCACGTTGCCCAATCACGGGCTACCACGTGGCACCCCAGTTTTTGCCAATATGGCCTATATCAAAAGTTTTTGGTGTCGTCGGGGATCGAACCTGTGGCCTCCTCCATAGTCAAAGTCTTCGCAACGAGCCTCTGACCATTAGGCCACGTAGTGGTGCTTGCAAATGGATCGACGCATATTGTATTTGAATTCCGTGTAATGTTTGGCCGGCGGAAAAAAGGGTCGGGGCTTAGCCCCAGCCCTCAGTGCATCCCATATAACCGTTTAATATGCCCATACCAACAGTTGGCGCAAGTGTATGTGGGTTGGGATCTAGCCCATGGTTTCCGGGGGAATCCCATAGAACCAGGACCTTCCACATGTGGGCGCGCGTGCACGTATTTTTGTGTGTTTACAAAAATGTTTAGCCACGGTTCTGTCCATGCGCCAATGTGACCGGGTGTTAGAGAGCCAATCGGAGGGCCAGCGCTTAGCCTACAACTAGCGCTTGGCCATATTGATGCCCATGTGACCGTTCAAGGGGGCGCGCGCCCAATGGAGGGGCTAAAGCCCATTTTTAACTATATTATGGTTTAAAAAGTGGGTTTTATAACCACTTTTGGCTTTTAATTATTGATTAACCCCTTTTTAAGGTAATTAACTCATTTTTGGGAGTTATTGGGCATTTTTAGAGCCTAAATTCATGGAGGAAGTTGGAGATGGACAACTAACTCCCCCACAATTTAAACAAGTCCATTTTGAGGCCAAGGGGATAGCTTTTGAGAGCATTCAGAGCGGATATATGCTGAGGAGAAGCCAAGCCAAAGCCAGTTTGAGGCAGAGAAGCCGTTGAGGAGGAGATGCTGTCGGACCATTTCTGAGAGCTCTGTACGTCCATTTTGTGTGTCATTTTTTGTGCATGGTTCTAGAGATCTGGGCGAACATGACCAGATCAGTCTTGTAGCCATTTGGCATTGCAATGATGTACTATTGAGATTTCGAACAGAAATAAAGAAGCCTCCCCCACAGAGAAAAGGCCCGGACACGTAGGCAAAGTTGTGTCGAACTCCGTTATCAATCTGCGTGTCATGGTTTGTTGTTTATGTCTTTTATTGCATTTCAGATCTGCACATATATGTATATGGTTATATAATTCCTTTTCCTTTCTCATTCTTTCGCTAAGTTTTCAAATGGTTAATAAACGCATGCAAATAAAAACTCAACCATAAGTCATTCGAAAAATCCTGACGGATCAAGTGGTATCAGAGCTAGTTGACGTTTGGATTTGAGTTTTGCATGTTAACTAGGGAAAATCTACAGCGTGGTGAAGGTGAGATTGTTGCAGAGAATCCATTAATTGGATTGAGAAAAAGAGATTCTCACAGCGAGAAGATGGCATCGGAAGAAGGGATTTATCAGGATGAGAAAGAGTTCCGGAAAACATTCTTTGCCATGTCGGAGATGGTTCAAGTTTTGTACGAAGATTACTTGGAACGGAAGCGACCAGTTTTGGGTAATTCTTCAAAAGGAAAAAGTGAAGAGGAAGAGGACCAGCCTCAGATTCCTCCTTCACCTCCATCAACACCTCCTTCTTMTCCTTCTTCTTCAAGTTCAAGTTCTAAATCTAGTGRAAAGAAAAATGTGCATAAAAATAAACATGAAATGCCATTGTTAAAACTTGATGTAAAATTTGAGTTGCCCATATATGATGGTGAAGTAAATGCAGAGAAACTTGATAACTGGATCAAGAAGATGGAGGTATACTGCAGTGTGCAACAGATCAAGGAGGAGGTCACACAAATCTAGTTGGCATCGTTGAGACTTGCAGGTACAGCTCTTATCTGGTGGCAAAGCAAGCTGCAAAAAGGATCACAAAATGTGGGTAATGTATTTCCATCATGGAAGGATTCTATTTATGCACTTAGGAAACAGTTTTATCCTTTGGGTTATAAAGAAAAAGAAATCATTGAATGGCAATCTTTAAAACTAAGAAAAGGACAAACAGTGCAAGAATACACCGATGGATTTAGA
>JZKD02S2247246.1:292289-306663 GCA_000966675.3 Picea glauca
GTATATATGCAGCCTGCGAACTATTTTCAAAATATGATTTTGAGAAAATGACAAGTGTAACCTTCTTTAGGAAAAAGTTCTTAATGAAGAGTTTGATCTTCCATTATCATGACATGATAATAATATCATCTTGATACCCAAAAATGTGGATAACACTTGTACCTGCTGATAGACGGTACAGAGGAAAAGTTGTAAACGATTAGATAACTAAAAAAAAATCAACACCACAGTAGAGGTCGTACTAAATTGCAGCTAAGCATTCATTAAAGACACATATGAAAAATGATGTGAAATGTGAAACAACAGAAGAAAAAAATAACCCGGTGTTGACGGAAAAAGGAGTCTTCGATCTGCCTTGTATTAATTCTGGCGAAAGAGATATTCTCTGATACAATTGGCCAAAGGAAAACATCCCCTTGCTCGTTTTCTCAAAATTATACTTATACAAAATTTTAACATGCTTTTAATTCTAATCGTTCTAAAAATTTCGGTTACAAATGGAAAATGAAACGTTTCACTTCCTTGTCTCTTGTCTTCCTCCATGTGGGTAGGGAGTTTTATTTTCTTGTTCTTTGGTCCCAAAAATAGGATATGATTAACATCTGTCATTACTTTCCTCCAGAAGTCTTCCCTTTCCCCTGCTCGATACAAAAAACACACTTTTCTACCAACTAGGCTATCATCTTGGAAGGTTCGGCTTGATTGTTTGCCTCGAAAGTGTAACACTACTTTGCCAACTGTGGAAATCTTTTTTCTACTTGTCGATCTTCCATGATGATATAACATAATTGCAAGCTTGGTCTTATCAACCATTTATCCATTTGGGCGATATTGACCTAACTTACCTGGGATAATTCAATTTTTCCTTTTTCCCCATTCTCCTTGATGTCCAGCAGATGTTTGGCTATTTAATTTTTCCCAGTGTTCCAGCACTACTTTCTTTATCTAGATCTAACAAATTTTTATTTATCGAGCCGAATGTGTCTTCACAAGCATCTCTCATCTCTTTAGCTCTTTTTCTGCTCTCAGATATATTATGTTCCCATGCCTTTAGTAGGATGTTACCTCTAACTTGCTATAGGATAGACAACCTGGAACTGATGGCCACCTCTTCTTTCGTTGTTGCTATAATAGCTTCTTGGAAAGCAATCTGAGTTGTTGTCGCTTCTCTTTCTCTCAAGGATATATCCTTCAATGCTTGTTCTATCATATGAAAATGATTATGTATTGTTTCTACTTTGGCAAGTAGATCTTGTTGAGCTACTTCTACCTTACCTCGTATTTCCGTGGCTTGGTATTGGAATACGGTTATGTCTATGACCTGGTTTTCAACATAAATTAATTTAGACTGCAACAGTTTTATTTTCTCTTCATGTTGACTTACCTGCGTTTGGGTTGTTTATGCCGACTGATGCATCTTCTCAAGGTCATATTTAAGCCTCTCAATTTCCTGTTGACCAGTCAGTCTGGCTTGCTTGAAACCTTTGTTTGCTTCCTTTATGGAATTTGTCTTTGTTATTTCTAACCGAGCCTCCAACTTGTTGATCAATAGGTTATTTTGTTTCAACCGTGTCTTCAAAGTTCCGATTGAATATTGGTTGGTTGTTGCATAAGCCGCCAATATTCTTGCTATCTCATCTATGAATTCTTCCTCTTCCAAGGCTTCCCCATCTGCTAGGATTTTGCATTTTTTAGCTACCATGCCTGCTCTTTGGTATTTTTCTTGCTTTACCACGACCTTCCTTTTCTTACTAAAGAAGAATCCATTAGGAGACAACTCTTCTACATAGATAGGTGCTAGGTCCTCTTTGAATATCCACTATGTATCAGGGTTCCCCTTTGTGAATTGTAAGGGAGTGATGGATGCAATGGGGTTTCCGATTTCCTTGGTAACTATTTCTGGGTTTCCTTCTTCTTGGTTGGGGATCTCTTCTTCTTGATTCGAGATATTAGTTTTCTCTGTCTCGTCCTGATTCGCTAGTTTGATAGGGCTCGTGCCCGTCAAACTTTTATCTTTTGCTTGTTGTGTACCTAGGGGTTGTGGGTCTCTATCCTGTAAAAATCTGGGGAGGCAACTTCTCCTGTGCTCTTGGAATTTATAGAAATCGACCATATCGTTGGGCAGTAGAGCTTGAATCTGGATTAGAACTTCTGAGTAGGACCTCACACCTCGGAAGACTTCATCATGAGGTGAGTCTTTGTGTTCATATGTCTTCATCCCACAGCTCTCCAAGTGATTACTCACAACCTTATTAGGGTCATGTTTCTTAAACTCGATGTCTACCAATTTCATTTCCTCTAAGGTCACAGCCTCCTATTTAGCATGGCCAAAATCCAATAAAGAATATGTACCAATGTGAATGGGGAAGGTGGCCATACCTTCTTCGATACTCCTTTGAGCTCCTTGCTTATCCCACCGAGAACGTTTTTCCTGGTGATCTCACAACAAATTAGCTTGTCTGGTAAGAATAGTGGCAGAGCATATGGGGGGACAGAGGTGCCAAAAACCCTAATATATGAAAATTCCGCTTCTATATACCAATCTTTTATGCTTCTTAGGTTGGTCATGATCTTATCTGAAATCCTGGGAGGTGTATGGATGAAGATAGAGACATGCATTGGTACCATTACCTAGTTGAAAATCTCGTAGATGAATTCTTTGGCCTTATCTTCCGAGAGTTTCGAGTGGTAGACATGAATAGGCTCTGCATTAGTTGGAGTCTAGCTCCAGCTCATTAATGGAAAAGGTGTCATGAAGCAAATAGCATCCATCATGTAAGAAGACATGAAGAATGAAGACGCTTTCCTACTCGCCTTTTGTGCTCGATATTCTGTAATTCGACTGGCCAGACTGTCTGATAAAAATTTGGCCCAGTCGAAAGAGAAACCCTCTGCTACTGTGTGAATAAGTGGTACCCATGGGAGAAAGAAGTGAGAGGTGTCCTCCTTCCCATACAATCTACAAACCATCATTGTTGTATACATGAATGGTGGCACCAACGATGAGATTGAATAAATTCCATTAGTATCGGGTCTGAATTTCGCGGGGTGTGAAACTGAGTCTTTGATCAGATCGAATAAGATTTTCCTAAACTGCTTGCATTCCTTGTTTTTGAAACTCTCCAAGAATCCATCATTGTGAGTAAGGTTTGGTGTGGGAGACAATTTATACATTTCTTGTAAATGCTCTGGTCTGAATGTCCCAATTGCCACCTTCTACTCGTTGAAAATTGTCCTAGTCGGGATGTCTACATGGTCCAGTGCCCATCTAATCATATCATAATAGGGAAAAAGTCATGGCCTTGCTGCTATCTTGTGCATCTCCAACTGAGCGATGATTTGGTATTTGGTGGAAAAGCCATCTTTCTTGTTATTGTTGGAACCATCTGAACAATTTATCAGCTCAGATTGCAAAATGTCGGAGACATACATCCATGTTTTGACAGTATTGATACTTCTAGGTGAGGTATTAGAAATAATATCTAAACCTTGACCTGGACTCTTGGCAACTGCCTTGGACGCTTTGCGTGGAGCCATGATATAGAACCTTGCAATTAGATCCCCTGTTACAGAAAATGGGAACACAGACAGAGGTTATCTTGGTGAACTTGGCTCTGCGCAAATTAGAAAGAAATCTAAGATAATGACTGAAATTTTTTCGCTTAGAGCACTTAAGTCTATGCGAGTCCTTACTGACAGAACATTTAAATCGTTTAATAGAAAGATTTAGAAATAAAATGAGATCTTACTATCAGTCACCTCACTAAATTTCTTAATAAATGCCATAAATGTTTGATAAATCGCGATTCGGGAGGATCGTGGCAACATTTAAAAATCAATCTGTAGGCCGTACAGGTTGAAGGTCATTTAAGGTGTTAATTAATTCAGTTCAACCCTTTGTTAAGTGTGTTTAGTCCTTAATCCCTTTTTCGGAGTTCGCAGTATCGGATGATTTCACTCATAGTCGTTGAATCTGCAAACCCTGAATTCACGATATAGTGTTTTGGTTTATTAACTGTGATTTGGATTTAAGATTTTAATTAACCCCGATTAATTAACGAAAATAGCAACTTCGGGGATCGTAGCTACAAAAGTGTTGTTTCTAGGGTAACGACCGTCGAGTTGCGAAATCGCAACGAAGATTAAATATGGCTTAAAAGTCATTATTCTTGCTATTAACCAGTTTTAACTTAAACTAAATGCGCAACTTCACACGTCAGACACTCAAAGGGTGTTCGAGGTGTGACTCCCGAAACACAAGAGAACAATGTATCAAAGGTGATAATCCGTGTTTAAAGGTTTAAAAGTTGTGATTAAACTTAATCCAACTTTTCCACTTCGCGTGTCGGGATATCGAGGGTTCAAATATGTATGACCATGGTATATACAAAATCACGAAATCTAACTTTTTAGGCTTAGGTGTATGGTCTCAATGCCTTGAAAAGGGTGGCTCCGACCTTTGATGACCAGATTGTTTGGAAAAATACAAGTGTTCCAGCACCAATAAGCTTGTTTCCGCTGCATTTTTACAGTTTCATCTTATTTCCTTATTGAATAGAAAACCAGTTTTATTGTATCTTTGTTAGTTTGTGTTAAGCACCTGTTAATAATATGTAGTCATTTCATTCTGCTCATAAAATCCATATAAGTGGTATCAAATCTGTCTGCTCCTTGTCGTCCTAATGCATGTCCCCAATAAGGTCGGAGTACAAAGAATTGGGTCTCGATCTTGTTTCTCTTGAGGATATAAGATTTCTCACACCCAAGCGACCTGTCAGGATAGGAGAAAAGAAAGATGACGAGACAAGAGATCCTTTCAAAATTTTGATTGAGGAATCCCTCACGCAACAAAGGAATGAGATGATGGATAGTTTTGTGCAAATCCTTCGGCAGCTACCAATAGGTGATGCATCTTCTTCGAGCGGAGGCACCACTCCCTTCAAGGTACAAATAAAATTTTATATTCCTATATTTGAAGGTCAGATAGACACATATGTTGTAGACAAGTGGTTGAATCTACTAGAAGGGTATTTTCTATCCATAACTTTTCGAATAGAGAAAATATTACTTTTGTGCTCCTTAAAGTCGTTCCCCATGTCAAATATTGGTGGGAAACTTTCTGTGAGCAAAAGTAAATAGAGAAACCCTCATTATTTACAGTCATGGCCACCTGGGATTCCTTCATGGATTCTATTAAGGAAAAATACTACCTTGTCGGAAGTTATGACTATATACCAAATGGACCACACTGAGGAAAGAAAGAGAGCAAGCAGTGCCAGATTTCATGAATATCTTTCATACCTTGCGCACCAAGCTGGGTATCAAAGATTCGGAGCGACATCTGTTGCTCAAGTATCGTGGTTCTCTGCATAGATACATCTAGACCAAAATGGAATTTTTGGACATCTCATCCTTGGGCACAACCTACCTATATGTCGTCAAAAATCGAGAAGAAGCTCAAACAAAAGAAACGGCAATTTGGGCCTGGGAACCCCTCACAACAAAATCCAGGAAAGGGCAGCCCCAACCCATAGAACAAAGGACAGAGCATATATGGATAGTATCAGGACAACCAATCCAAGCCATAAGAAAATAAGGACACCATAAAGATAAAGAAAGATACCAGGAAGTGATGTGACCATAAGAGCCCTTGGAATAACACTATTGACTGCCGCTCAAAGCAGTTGCTGGTGGCCCAAGTGAAAGCTTCTGAATCAGATGTGGGTTCAAACTCTAAGCTATAACTAGAAAGGGGAAGATAGATCATTGACGTGGAACCCAGTGCCACCGTTGCTACCACCAAGCTCCAACCTGGTGAACCAGACAAGCCAGAAGAAGGAGAATGCCTCTTCCATTCACAGATGTGGGTAAAAAGCACCCCGCTGCACTTCATCATGGATAGTGGTAGCCAGAATAAGCTCATCTCAACAGAGGTCATCAAGAGGCTAGCCCTGCTGACAACACCGCACCCACAACTCTACACCATTGGATGGCTCCACCAAGGAATCAATCGTCACGTCAGCCAATAGTGTCGACTATCATACGACATCAAGCCCTTCAAAGACAAGGTATTGTGTGATGTTGATCCTCTTGAAGTTTGTGATGTTCTTTTGGGCCAACCTTATTTATTGAAACATCATGTTGTATATGAGTCTAGGCCTCATAGTGTTATTACTACTTTGAACAGAAAATTGTACAAGATACCCGAGGCAGTCCCACCTAGTGATATTTCCTTGGTCTTTGCTAAGCAATGCAGGAAGGTCATCTCTCATATGGGGAAGTTTGTCTTCTTCATGATTCAGTCTCAAAATAAGTGAAAGATCACAGCCACATCCAGGATCTCTATGTCTGACCTCTCCACACAGCAAAAGCAAGTAGATAAGGTCATGGAAGAATACTCATATATCTTCTCCTCACCTACCGGGGTACCTCTGCACTGCTAGGTCAAGCACCCCATCGATCTAACCCCCGGTGCACCGCTTCCCAATGGGCCAGTATATCGTCGCTCTCTGTTAGAGAATGAACATATCAAGTGACAAATCCAAGAATTTCTCCACAAGGGGCACATCCATCCCAGCCCATCACCTTGCAGGAGCCCAATCATGTTGGTACAGAAGAAAGATGGAACCTGGCGACTCTGCATTGATTACCAGGCTCTGAATAAAATCAGAGTCAGAAACCAGTTTCTGATTCCCCAAATCGATGACCTCCTTGATCAACTCATGGGGACCGAATACTTCAGTAAGATTGATCTAAAGTATGGCTACCACCAGGTCCCGATAGAACAAACAAATGTATGGAAAACCACCTCCAAGTCAAAGGAAGGCCTTTTTGAATGGTTGGTCATGCCCTTTGGTTTGACAAATGCTCCAACCACTTTCATGAGGATGATGGACGATATCCTGCGACCATTCACCAATAATTTTGTAGTGGTGTATATGGATGACATTCTCATTTAAAACAAGACTTGGTCCAAACACTTGCAGCATATTCAATAGGTTCTGCACACCCTGAGATAGCACAGGCTATATGCCAACTTGGAAGAATTCTCCTTCGGCATGGACAGGGTCCATTACCTAGGCTACATAATTTATTAACATGGCTTACATGTGGATCTAGCCAAGATCCAAGTAATCTGTGACTGGCCATCCCCAACCACACTCATTGAGCTTCGGAGCTTCTTGGGCCTTGCCAATTTCTACCACAGGTTCGTGTTTGGATTCTCCCATATTGCATGGGCCCTTAGCCAAATAACTAGGGGTGGTGGTAAGGTGAAATTTACATGGGTCTGGTCCCAACAACCAGAGTTCGAAAATTTGAAGCAGTGATTGTGCTCAACCCCAGTACTTTCACTACCAGACCTGCAACATCCCTTTGAGATCAAGACAGATGCTTCAAACTATGTGGTGGGCGTCGTTCTCACTCAGCATGGCCACCCCGTGGCCTATCATAGTGAGACACTATCAAATGTTGTCCATAAGTACCCTACTTAAGACAAATAAATGTACTCGATTTTGCAAGCCTTTCGCTAGTGGAGACATTACATTCTTGGGAAGGAGATAGTCATCCTGCACACTGATCATAATCCACTACAGTTCATGCAGACACAAGGAAAATTGCAGAATGATCGCCATCAAAAGTGGTCCACATACTTGCAGGAATTCCACCTCAACATCAAGTATAAAACATGAAGCACCAATCGCATCGTTGATTGCCTCAGCAGACCATCAATCGTGGCACTCACCATGGTGCTAGACTCATGCGACCATGA
The DNA here is from genome assembly GCA_000966675.3 of Picea glauca. Taxonomy (NCBI): domain Eukaryota; kingdom Viridiplantae; phylum Streptophyta; class Pinopsida; order Pinales; family Pinaceae; genus Picea; species Picea glauca. Next base: position 300,061 of record JZKD02S2247246.1, read on the forward strand.
GACCTATGGATGGCCCCAACTCTATGAGACAGACCTGGACTTCACCACCACCTACCAAATGTTGGGTGAAAACGTAGTTGTCGATAATTTCCATCTTCAGGATGGGTTGTTGTGTCATCTGGGCCATATTTGTGTTCGATCAAGTGAGCGAGCAAAGCTGATCTGGGAAGCCCACTACAGTCGGGTGGCAGGACACTTCGGCATCGAAAAGATAGTGGCGATGCTATAGAAACATTTCTACTGACCAAAACTACGACAGGAGGTCAGCAAGTATATCAGGTCCTGCACTACCTACGCTATTGCCAAACCGACCACGAAGAAACAGGGCATGCACACCCCTCTTCCTACTCCTGACAGTGCATGGAAATCCATCTCAATGGACTACATGTCAGACCTCCCATCCACCAAGCAGGGAAATGACTATATTTTTTTGGTTGTTGACTGCTTTTCTAAGATGGTGATTCTGGTTGCCTGCAAGAAGAACATCACAGCAGAGACCACTGCCACGCTCTTCTTTGAACGAGTCTAGGTAAATTTTGGAATCCCACAGACCATTATCTCATATTGAGACAGTTGATTTCTCAGCACATTCTGGTTGAGCCTCTGGTCACTGTTGGACACTAAGATCACCAAATCCATGGCCTTCCACCCCCAGACAGATGGCCAAAATGAGGTCGTCAATCGAATGATTATGCATATCCTTCACATGTATAATTCAAAGCACCCTCACACATGGGATGAGAGCCTTCTCTATGTCCAACATAGCTACAACCGAGCCCTAAATAGCTCAACCGGCCACAGCCCCTTTCAGGTGGGGTTGGGATTCCAACCATTGGGTCCCATAGATGTTTCACTTCCCCTTACGGTCACCTCGACTAACTCATCTCGTGCTCCAACTGAAGCTAAAAAATCCATCTGGTTTATTGAGTGGATCCAGCACATCCACCAAAAGGTTCAAGATATCCTACGGAAGTCCAATGACAAGTACAAGCAGTGCAATGATCAACATCGGGTGCCACATAAGTTTCAGGTGGGCGATAAAGTTTGGTTGCACTTGCAGAAAGAATGCCTTACAGGACCCCATCAAAAGTTTCGGCCACTCTTTTATGGGTCGTACACCATCACCAAGGCCATGGGGGATAATTATTTTGAGCTCAGCATTCCTCCTTTCCTTGGCATGCACCCAGTTTTCAACGTGGATCTCCTTCGCCCTTATTTCCCACCATTATTGGACACCTTAGACATAGCAGAGAAGTTGACACCAATACTGCTCAACCTCGACTACATACAATAGGAATCTAGTGATAATATTGTGGACACACAGATCAAGGGCACTCGACAACAAAGGATCCATCTTTATTGAGTCGTCAAAGCAAGGCAGCTTCTGCACCAAGGCCAGTGGCTCACCCAGGGCTAAATTCAACAGAAATTTCCTCATCTGATGGGGGAACTCAACACAATGGAGACCATTTCTTCCTAAGGATGGAGGATTGATCCAAGTGGATATCGGTGGCCACCCACCTTTTCCAACTAGCTCAAAATAGTTTTCTGACAATTTTGGCAATTTACAATTTTTAGCAGTTTTAACTTCTGGGGCCATTTTGAGGGCCTAAATGAAGGTTTTTCGGGATCGAGCTTCTCAATGATAGCCACATGCATAATTGATTCCCCAAAACAAATCTCCTAGACAATACCTTTCCAATGGGCTATCATACGCCTAAAACGAATATCATATGCAAAAGTTATGACCCCGGGAAGCTGATGTACTAACTTACCCAAACGAGGCCCACATGACTTTTGGCGCTTCATCTCTTAGGGTTAGGATTTTGGATGTCTAGGATTTTTGGAATTTCTGTTTATTGTAAAAAGGCCTTCATAGTCTCATTGTAATCATCTTCTTGCGAATGAGCGCAACTGTCACATCTCTTCTCAGAGATAAGCCGCCACCATTCCAGTGAGCTTGTTTCCGTTGCATTTTTACAGTTTCAACTTATTTCTTTATTGAATAGAAAACCAGTTTTATTGTATCTCTGTTAATTTGTGTTAAGCACCTGTTAATAATCTATAGTCATTTCATTTTTCTCATAAAATATGGATCAGGCCAAGATTGTTAGAATAATTTGTTTCTATTGTGCAGACTTATCAATACCACATTCACCCAAACTCAATAGCAAAGATTTAAATTTAGTAAAAAAATCTTGTATATTATCAAAACTTTTAGGGTCTAAGGTATTCAACTCTACCTCAAGCATATGACCTTGCATCCCATCATGCTTTCCAAAGAGTCCTTCCAAGGTGGTTTAGATCTCGTTTGGAGTCCTGCATGCAGCAACATGAAACCATAAATCAGTGGAGATTAACTCAAGAAGTAGTCATGCGGCCTCATCCTTACGATTTGTCCATCTCATATTCGGAATCATTGATGTAGGTTATGTTTTTGTTGCCATCGTCAAATTATACAATCATTTCCTTCTGAGTTTGAATTCCGCCTTGGGTTTCCAATCAAAATAATTGTATGGTGTGAGGATTACCACCAAATTTGACTGTATAATAGTTTTCCTATCCATCTCTCCCACTGTTTCTAAGAACCCCTAAAAATTTACTCTCAATCTGCAAGTGAAAAATTAAGAAATCACAGTAGAAATGGCACTTTAATTGGAAATTCGTATCAGTTTCAGGAGACGATCTTCTGAATTACTTTGTGAGCAAATGGTGAGGAATATCGCCAAATGATTGAAAACCCACTTGCATAATGGCTCGATTTACTTCTCACGCGAGTCGTTTCCTCAAAAATGTAATATTTTGGGAGGAATCACTGTAGAAAGGTATGACCACGAATTCATATCAGTTTTAGGAGGCTATATTCTGGCTTACTTTCTGAGAAAACGGTGAGGAATATCACCAAACGGTTGAAAACCCACTTGCAGAATGGGTCGATTTACTTCTCTAGTGGGTCATTTCCTCAAAAACTTAATATTTTGGGAGAAATCACTACTGAAAGGTATGACCACGGATTCATATCAGTTTCAGGAGGCTATCTTTCGACTTACTTTCTAAGCAAACGGTGAGGAATCTCGCCAAACTGTTGAAAACCCACTTGTAGAATGGGTCGATTTACTTAAAATGTAGGTCGTTTCCTCAAAAGCTTAATATTTTTTGAGAAATCACTGTTGAAAGGTACGAACACAGATTTAGCTCGCCGAAACTCTAATTTTCCTTATTCTTTGGCTTGCTCCAAGTAGCATAGCTCTGATGCCATGTCAATGTTTTATGGAAACCTACACAGGAGACCTAGCTAAATCATACACAAACAAATCTTATCAAGAAAAGGAAGAGAGATACACAATGAAGAAAGAGAATCAATGTATATTATGATTTAATCAATGAGTGAGTGATCTTCACTCATATAGGCAATGCAATCCTATAATTATGAATGCATGCATAATAGTGATGGTCTAAGATTAGAAAGTCTAAAATAGAACTAGTCAGTTAACTCCCACTGAACTAGTGTGCCGAAAATACAAATTTCTCCAACACTTTTTCCCCCGAGATCTCTTTCAAGCATTGGGAACCCGTTTTGAATGAATAGCTTTCACAATGAAGTTAGTTCTTCATGAGGTTCAAAATTTCCTTATAAATGAAAATCATGTGGAAACATTTGAATAAGAGAAGAATTACAAGGTTATGTTGGAGGAATGAGATTGGAGATCAGTTATCTTACTCTCTCATCTCTATCATTCATTTCCTTCATGGTTGTTTATGTTCTTTCCTCGAAGAAAAAATACTTCTTCATTCACCATTGTAAGAGACAACTTTCAAGAAGAAAAAATACCCATCCCAAGGAGAGTGTTGGAGCCCATTTTCATTCAACCATTCCCCCAAAGTGTTATCACTGATTTTATTCTTTTCCATTGGACTAATATATGAGTATTCTTGTTCCCCTCTAGTTTTTTCTGTTTAAACAACATTCTTGTAGTTACATTTGTAGTTTATTTCCATGCATTCTTTCTTGTTTTATTTTTTTTGTGATAATACTCATGTGCTTGTCCCACAACCAACCATTGTCTATTTTTTATCTTATAGCCTAGCTTAACAAAGGGGGTCTTTCTCACCAATGCAAGAAAAATCCCAACACATATTAGTTATTCCATTGGGGATCGAACCTAGAATATTTGAATTCGTGTAATTATTAGAGTACTAATACATTACAGTTTGTTACTTGACTTATCCATTTTTTGTCTCAAGGGTCCTCCTATCCTTCACTCTTTCATATTCACTCATATTAACGTCAACACATGTTCTTCTGAGAATGTTTGTAAGTTATTTTCCATTTCCATTATTAATGGCGAACCTTGGACTGAACATAGAGAGTCATTGTTTCTCTCTGATTCAAAAGGCTCCCCAATGTTTGACATGAGATCGTTATCGCATCGATATGAGTCGCACATTACCACATGGTTGTAGTATCTTGGCTCCAGTTGAAAACCTTTAGGCCTGTATGGATATCAATGCCCTCAAGTGGGAACCCTCTTCAAATAGCTCCCTATATCTTTCAATGACCCTACTAGTGAGCAGTCCTCTGCTGTTACTTTCGCTTCCATGGGGAAAAAATGTTTCCACACAAAGAAACTTCTAGTTACAACATTATGATTTGGTCATTTACACTACTATCTTCATACATGTGGACCATAGTGTTTATACATGACCAAAAATGACCATGTATTCTATTGTAATGTACTTTGACATTTTCATGAGCATGGGAATGCCCACCTCATTTTTATAAGAGATCACCATCACAAGTATGTTTGGTTGTTTTTTCGGGTGGGATTCATCACTTTTCTATGGGTAGTCATTTCTTCTTAGTCAAATATCTCTCTATATCTCTAGAAATATTTAAATCACAAGCAAGTGGGATAGAAAGCAATGATGTATTTCGGCCATGTGGAAGATCCTAACCTCACACATTAAGGGGAAATTGTTATCACCTCAATTTAGCTCACAAGACAGATTTAAGTGATCATTCAGAAGCATCATCAGTTGGGAAGAATACAACATAATAAAATTACTTCATGGCTACTTTACATCACCTCAGAGAACAAAGAAAGAAACCTTTGAAAGTGTTTATTTACACTTGCACGGCCTGCGTTCACTGACACTCACAAAAATTGTGTGGTATATCCTTCAAAACTTGTGTTACTCTATTTACATGAGTGAGTTCAATTTCTTTGTTGTATTTAAGGGGGTAGGCCTGAATCAGGTGGCTCTAGGTTGATGTGAAAGATAAATTCAAACTGTCATCCACTAATGAGGAGTATTATCCCCCCCACAGTCTCTTTCATGCATTGGGAGCCCATTTTGAATGAAGATAATATACATTGAATCTACTTCTTCTTGAGGTTTAGAGCTCTCCTATAATTGAAATCCATGGGGAAACATTTGAAGAAGGGAATAAATGAGAGGTTACACTGGAGGAATGAGATTGGAGATTGATTATCTTAGTCTCTCTCATCTCTAACATTTTTTTCTCTCATGTTTGTTTATGTTCTTTCCTCAAAGAACAAAGATTTCTTCATTCACCACTATTAGAGCGAGATTTCCAGAAGAAAAAAGACCCATCCCAAAGAGAGTGTTGGATACAATTTGCATCCAACCATTCTCCCTATGTCTTATTACTCATTACATGCTTTTCCACTGGACTAATATATGAGTATTTTTGTTTCCCTCCAATGTCTTGTGCTTAAATGGATTTATTGTGGTTAAATTTGTAGTTTAGTTGCATGCGTGATTTCTTCGTTTGTTTTTCTATGATAATACTCTTATACTTGTCCCACAACTAACCATTGTTTGTTGTTTAGCTTATAGCTGAGTTTAACAAAGTGGGTTTTCCTCACTAATGCAAGAAAATATCCAACATAGATTGGCAACTCCATTGGGGATAGAACTCAAAATCTCTAAATGAGTGTATCATTATTAGAGTCCTAATTCATTACAGTTGGTTACTTGACTTCTTTTTTTTTTATCTCTAGGGACCTCTCATCCTTAGGTCTAACATTCATTCCCATTGACATGAACACATATAATTCCAGGAGTGTTTGTACCTTAGTTCCCATTTTCATTATTAATGGTGATCCCTAGACTGAATAGAGTGAGTCATTATTTTTCTCTAATTCAATAGGCCCCCGGATTTTCTACATCATATCATTATCACATTTGGATGAGTCATACATTATGATGGTTGTAGTATTCCAATTCCAGTTGAAGACCCTTGAGATTGTATGGATATCAATTCCCTCAAGTGGGAGCCCTATTTAGATGGATCTCTATGGGTTCTAGGGCCCTTCCAAATGAGTATTCCTTTATTGTTACTTTCACCCCCATGGGAAAAAAATGTTTCCACGGAGAGTATTTTTCAATTATAACACTATAATTCAATCATTTCCATTATTATCTTGATATAGGTGGATCACAATGTTCAGGCATGACCAAAAATGACCATGTACCTTATTGTAATGTACTTTGACAATTTCATGATTATGGGAATCCCTGCCTCATTTATATAAGACATCACCATCACAAGTATTTTTGGTTGGTTTTTCAGGTGGG
>JZKD02S2247246.1:306713-319657 GCA_000966675.3 Picea glauca
TCTCTCTCTCTCTCTCTCTCTCTCTCTCTCTCTCTCTCTCTGTGTGTGTGTGTGTGTGTGTGTGTGTGTGTGTGTGTGTGTGTGTGTGTGTGTGTGTGTGTGTGTGTGTGTGTGTATCAGTCTTTAAAATCACAAGCACATGGGCCAAAAAACAATGATGTGTTTCAACTATATGGAAGCTTGTAACCCCACACATCAGCAAGCAATTGTTATAACCTCAATTTTTATCACAAGAGGCATTCAGTCAATCATTCAAAAGCACCATCATTTTTCAAAAACACAACATAATAAAACTACCTCATGGCTACTTTACATCACCTTCAAGAGAAAATAAAGAAACCCTTGAAAGTGGTTCTTTTACACTTGCATCGCCTACTTTCACTGACACTCATGAGAATTGCACTGGATATCCTTTGAAACCCTCATAACTCTATTTACACGAGTGAGGTCAACCTCTTTGGCACATTTAAGGTGGAAATATTAACTTATGTGGCTCTAGGTTGATGTATAGGAGAAATTTCAACTCTCATCCCATTAATGAGGAGTGGTTTGGCCACCCAAAGTCTCTTTCAAGCATTGAGAACCCACTTTGAATGAAGAGATTTCACATTGAAGCTATTTATTCATGAGGTTTATAATTTCCCTATAAATGAAAGCCATTGGGTAACATTTGAAGAAGAGAAGAATCACAAGGTTATGTTGGAGGAATCAGATTGGAGATCAATTATCTTACTCTCTCATTTCTGCCATTCATTTCCCTCACAACTTGTTTTTGTTATTTCTTCAAAGAACAAAGGCTTATTCATTTACCATTTTTAGATAGGGATTTCAAGAAGCAAAAGGATCGATCATAAGGAGAGTGTCGGAGCCCATTTGCATCCAACCTTTCTCCCCATGTGTTTTTACTCATTTTATGCTTTTCCATAGGACTAATATATGAGTATTATGGTTTCTGTCCAATTTCTTGTGTTTAGATGGCATTCTTGTGGTTAAATTTGTAGTTTAGTTGCATGCATGATTTCTTGTTTTATTTTTCTATGATAATACTCTTGTGCTTGTCCCACAGCTAAACATTGTCTATTGTTTAACTTACAGCCTAGCTTAACAAAGGGGGTTTTCTCATGAATGAAAGAAAATCTCCAACACAAGGACCAAGGTTGTTAAAACTGGTAAATAATAAATTCAAGAAAGTTATGCTAGTTTTTCCTCTTCATATTCTATCTTAACTTATGTTAAAAAATAATGGATCTATGCTTCTCTTTCCTGTTGTTTTTTTGTTTGAAAAATATGTGTTAATAAAGTACTAGTTTTGCCTCCTCCTCTACTCATATTTATTGTTTTCTGAGTTATTTTCCAAGCTGAACTAAATTATGGTTCCCATGGTTTAGGAGATCACTCATATGGCTAAATCTTGTTAAATCCCCTTGCTAGTTGGCCCTTTTTTAATTACCTTCAAAAATAAAATTCAACATCATGCTCTTGTTATAACTCGATAGCAAAGGTTAAATCCATGCACCATTTTTATCTATTATAAATCCAATTTGAGCTTCATCTATTTAAATAGGTTTTTTTTGGATGATAACCAAGGAATCTTTCCTTAGGAAATATCAAGGGTACCCCCTTGGCCCAAGAACTAGCTTGAAGGCCTAGACTGGCATAGGAAGGTGCATCCTGCACACTATGCCCTGGCATTTGGCCCCTTTATGAGAGACATGGGACAAACTGGGGGACAACATATGAATTGGTGCCATCGTCTGGGACCCATCTTAGTATACAACATATTTTGTGTTCTCTAGTTGAAGAGAGAATGAATTGTTGGAAAATATATGTGCATAGTATTTTTGAATGGGTCTGTTTACTAGATCAATTGCTTCCTACCATAGATGGAGGTTATTTTTTACTCTTCAAGGAAAGACTGACAAGTGTCATATTCTCTGATACTCAAAAGAGTGCTTTGAAAGGAAACTCAAAAAAGCTTGATTCCACGAAGGAAAGTGTTCACCCCGATAAGTTGGATTGCAAACCTATTGTCATAATAAATTGTGCTTATAATCCATAAATTTGCCATGCCTCTCTAATCCCTTGCTTTGATCTTATCCATGCATAATTCCACTAAATTCCTACATTTGTTGTCCCAAACGTCGATCCTCATTCCTTCTTGTCTTGCATTTATAGTAAACTAAGGATATCGTTATCATATATATTCAACATCAACCATTATACTCTGGTACCTATTTCAAACACGAAGTATCACAGACACTTGTTGGGTGGTCATACACTAGGGTATTTGGCTAAGAGATATTTCTAACAAACTAATCAGCTTGTAAAAAGAAATCTCATTATTTCTTAGATCCTTTAATTTCATAAATTATTATTAATAATAATAAATAATATAGAAAATATAAGAAGGAATATCCTTTAAACTTATTAAAATATTATTTAAATTTAATTATATTAAAAAAAATCAAAATCAAAATGACAAACAAATTTCTATATTAACACTAATCATATATCGAGAAATATTTTTTATGTTTTTAAAGTAAAAATAATAACTAGATTACTAGAAAAAGAAGCCAAGTGTAGTTCACTCAAATATCCACTTTTCTATGGCAAGATTTTTGAGTAGAACTAACGTATCTATTTCTATTTTCAATTGTAAATATGGCAAAGTACTAAATGCTTTTTCACTTAAAAAAAACTTAAAATTTTTCAAAACATGTGAACTACACTTTATGAATATGGAATAACTATTCAAGAAAAAAATTGCAAATTAGAAATCTATGCACCATGCATTCATATTCATAAGTAACAACTCTGTGATATGCCTAGGTGTGAAGGCATTGACATCATTGCCAAAGGGTTCATTCATATTGGTTGTTCATAGCACGATTGTTGCTCCATATATTATTTGGAATAATCTTCATCCATTTTTAAGAATAATGGATCGAAGCAAAAAGATCTATTAAAATGATAGAAGATGGGAAATTGAATGCATTGAATATGAATATTGTATGATATGCTCAATGTTAGACTTAATGTGAATCAACAAGAGAGTGTAACATTGTAGTTTACCCATGAAGCCAATATGTATTAATTATGTATAATTAAAGTAAGTTATGGTGGAATAGGAAGAGGAGAAAAAAGTTGTAGTTGGGCATGAGTAATGGTGCTATGGTAAAGGCACACTAAAAGGAAAAGAGACAACTCAACAATTTATTTTGTGGGATGCACCATGCAAAGGAGGATCTTGTATTTATTCAATACTATAAAAGTACCAACCTTTGAGCATTGGAGTCAAGGCCCTTGAGAAGTCAATATTGATAAGATGCAACAGTGGTCAGTTAGATATGGAATGGCTATCACTAATTGATTAATGAGTCATTTTTTTGAAGTGAAATAATTTAATGCTCATCTATGATATGATAAGTTGAAGGGGTCTTACAATAACATTTTCAAATTTGATAACTACATATAAATGTAATTCTTTTTCAAAATATTTCACCCAAATCATACACCATCTAAAGCACATGAACTTAAGTGCATCATCTTAGTTGCTTCTTACCCAGATTGAAAAGTCTCATGCACATTACACCAAGGCACACACACCAAAAGTGCACCATAGTCATAAAATATATTTGACCATTCACAACGCAAATTCACAATTCTCTCAACATCCAACAAACTATGGCTTAACCTGTTGACCACAATTTGGGGTTTTACCAAGAAATCGATGCATCTATCTCACACCTCCAAACTTCCCATACCAATTTAAATCACGACTTCAATTCTACTTTAAACCCATCCAAGAAAACAATCCAACTACCTAAAAACAATTAAAAAAAATCGATGGATTCAAAACTTTTAGTCCATACCCCCCTTCCCTACAAGAAAAGGAAGGCATGATCCTCACACTCGTTCATGAGACTAAAATGGATTCAGGTGACTTCGATTCACCAAACCTTATGTGGGGAATCCATCCAGTTACACTAGCTTAATAACATTGGTCTCTATAGTGTAAACAATGTGAAACAGTCCCAACTAATGCATCCTAACTTTAATGGGACACTTTAAAAAAATGATGTCATATAATAAGACCACATTTCCTATTTGGATTGTTTTAGTCTTAATGTTCTAGTTGTGTCATGCATTTTTTCAAAAAAAATCAATAAACTAATGAAACCCAACAACAATCATGTAGCATATGAAATTCCCACTTGGGTACTCACATACACCTACCCACTAGAAGGTTCCTTGTGCAATCCACCCATGTGTTAGATTCATCAGTGGACTACCCAATGATGATAATATACCTCTCAACTATTGTTCTAATGTGATAGATCACCTTATCAGAGTCTTTCTCACCCTAGATTATATGTGGGATCTCACTTGGATGTTTAACACTTGGTGGTTTCCTTAGGTCCATATTTCCCTATCATCTCCAATCCTTGGTTGTCAATTTGACTCACTTTAACCCCTTGGGGCACCCAATCGGGGCATTCATTAACTTCATGGATCCAATTAGGGATGCAAATCCCTTGACCTAATTCCATGGTCACTTAGGATTCCTTTCTTCATGTCCATAGCCACCCAAACTCATTGGGGACTTGCTATTTATGGAGTCAACTTAGGTCAAAAACCCTATCTTCCTTGATATCTTAGTGTTGACCATACCATAGGTTCCTTTAATATGGCACCACCATTGTTAATCTACAAGTCATGTAACATAGGGTCACTTTGGGGATAACAACCTATGGTACCATTATAACCAAACTTGTGTATACAATCAAAAGGAACAATATGACGACTTCATACAACCCAGGTACCATAATGGCTAATCCAATGTTCTCTTACACCTTAAGCTTCCTCCTTTTCCTATACATACTCTTCTACTCCTCTTTGCAAATCCACTTTGACTCTTCTTAGTTTCTCTTCATTTTTGGAAACCCAATGTATAGGTACACATTTGGATTAGTTTATGATATCCTTCATCAAGCCCCTATGGTTTCTTTCACCTACCATCTTTGGCACCTCTATAGAAACTCCTTTGGTCAATTTAGTTCCAATATTGTAGGTTTAATTCACTCATACTAGGGCATATTTCATTGGCATAGTTGTATGCATACCTTGGGAGTTTCAACCCTAAATACTCAAGGGAGGTTCCATCACAACTAGAGCAAGGTAAATATCATCCCCTATGAGGACAATAAGTCTATCTATTGTGCATACTTTATTGATTTATTTTTACAATGACATATCTAGTGTTTATTGGTTATATTGCATATATATTTTTGTATTGGCGATTGGGGCAAGTCCTTTCATGCAGGAATTTGGAGTTGAGTGTGCACGTCATACCAAGATGTGGAAATCTCTTGGAGGAATATCACAACTCTCCACTTCAGCCTAGTTGGGATCTTCATCATCTATAAAAATGGATTTTTGGTGAGCTCTCTTTTTTCTCCTCTTTCCATTTTTCAACATTAAGGTTTCTATCCCATTGAAGGAATTGTCAATTAATTAATCCTAGTTAGTTGACTTATTTTCCTTTGCTAATTTGTTGATAAAAACTAATATGAAATATAATCCAATTATCTTAATCACCTATAACCATATGTTATCATTAACGATATTGTATGGTCCTCATTAATCTTGTGGCCTACCCTCTTATTCCCATCTTTTTTTGTCTTACTCTAGCGTTTCTCAACTTTTCCTTAAAACTAAGTGGCAACTCCACTCTCCTATGTTCCCCTTTTAGTAGTGTGTGTCTTTTGGTGGTATTTCATCCCTTCCTGCATGTTGCATGTTGTATAAAAAATATATTCATTCACTACATTTTGGTGAGTACATTGAGGAGTTCCTATCAACCCTTCCCTCTTTTGAGCAAAGAATCCCTCCTCTCATTTCTCGTATCTACTTTCGGACCCTTTCCATTAGGACTATGGAGTCCTCTTTCCAACTCCTCTTTCCCTATATTTGTGCATTTTTGTTTCAACCAACTCTATCCTCAAAAAATTTCCAATGTATCTCACCCCGCTTAGATGAATACTCTTAGAATTCCACCCAATAGTCATATGAGTACTCACACAACATTTTCAACCTAGCCTTGCAACATAGGAGGACATACCCCATACTATATAAACAAATTTAACCATGGAGGATAAACACCACTTCCTCCCAACATGAGACCCTTCATTTTTCCTAACCAAGCCTATAATAGAACTTTCCCCCCTCCTAGCCAAGAAAACATACAACCAACTACCTCATGTAGGGCTTGTAACAAACTCATTCCATCCATGCAAAAACTTGAAGATATAATACTTAGATATTTTTATAAATTTAATATTGTCCTAATAAACCTTCCCCCCCTAAACATGTTTACCAAACTAAACCTCTTGCATTACCTCAAATCCCCCCTCCTCTATATCCCTACATACCTCTGCCCATGGGGTATGAGGAGCATGATGTGCCCTCTCCTAAGACAAGTACTCATACAACTAATCATAAAGACTTATATTCCATCCCTTTCCCTAGCTCAAGAAAGTGTTATCTTTTGGGGTTACTCTGAAAGTGTTTACACCATGTTTGGGGATTCTTCATGTGATGTGGGTTTCATGGTATGTTGTTTACCATTATTTTTAAATTGATGTACATACATTTTAGAGATATTTTACTCACAAATCGCTAGACCTTGTCTTGGTTATGTGGTAGTATTCCTTGGAGTTTTGGAGACCTAGATAAAATGATGACTTTCTTCATTGGGTTCCCACTTGGAGAGGTTGGTTTCTTGGAGGATGACTTACCTTGAAGGAGGAGCATTGGGAATTTTGGAGGAGGGAATTGAGCCCTTTATGGCATAGGGATCACTTGGTTTCTTTGAAATAGGCTCGTACTTGACTTGAGGATGTTTGGGTTGATGAGTGATCATGTAGGTGTGGTGGGCCTAGAGGTACACATGGTGTAGGAGGTGGCATTGGAGGATTAGAGGTATTTGAAGGAGGAGCAATGGATCCTTCTTGAGGATCATTTATCATTCAACCCTTGATTATTGAATGTGCATGCCTTATATATTGAGATGTGTCACCCAAAGTTGGAGTGCTTCCCATGTGGGCCTATCTAGTGTGTAGTTAGGTTGCTTTTTGTGGACTAGTTCCACTTGTTATTGTTGGCCTCCCTCACCTTTAATATAAAAAAAGGAGGAGAGATTCATTTGATCATGTTCATTATTGTTCACTCATGATCACATACTTGTGTAAGAGATGTGAGAGCTAGAGCAACTTGGTATTTTTTATTGTATTCTTCTTCATTGTATTTGCTCCCTTTGTCTTGAGAGCTAGGGTTATTGAGGAAATTCAATGGAAAATGAAAAGAATACTAGAGTTTTGGAGGAACCCTAGAGGATCAAATGGAACAACTAATCTTGTAACTCTTGTGAGAGAATAAGAAAAGGGTTTTGTGGAATTTGGAAACCCTACTGCTATTTGGAGTGCTCAATGTGGTGAAGATATAGAGAGATTATCTTGGAGACTTGTGGGATGCAAGTATAGGTTCCAAGGAGGACTTGTTAGTGTGCATGCTAGCTTGTTGAGGATCTTTAACAGAGTGACCAAATTTGGTTAGGAGTGATTCTAGTAGATAAGAGGAGTTGGTGGTTAGGGTTTTATTATGGTTTCTACCTAAGGTTTGAAGCGCTTGACTAGTCCCATTTGTTACACATCAAAATGCCACACTTAAGTACCTCACCCTAAGTGTCACAAGTGTTGTAAAAGTGTCATATGAACCTTGCTGAGTGTTGCATACAACTTGACACCATGAAAGAACATTTGTCACAATCCCTAGTCAATGAGGAGCAAAAATACATCGTATAAAGGTCAAAAATACTATGTGCAAATGAATTATTTATTAATATTCATAAAAAGGAAATTATTTTGGTGTGATAATCCACCTCAAATTTAATTTCCTAATATCAAGGAGAATTTGAGAATCTCATGGATGGTTTAGATATTTTCTCAAACCAAAATCCTAATTTGGTGGATCTTGAGACATATTTCCTCCTTAAAATCCTTGAGAGATATTTTCTCCTTAAAATCCTTGAGAGATGTTTTCTCCCCAAAAATATTGGAGATCCCATTTTAGTGGATCTAGTGAGTGATATTATCCATGATGGTTAAGCCTCCAAATCCTATAAAATGAGGTATTTCCATGGAGAAGAGAGGAAAGATTAGAGGTATCAAAATTTTGATTCTTGAGGAAGATTAGAGGTATCAAACCTTTGATTATGGAGGTAGATTGGAGATATCAAACTTATGATCGTGGGATTCTTGCAAGGGTTGGACAAGTAGAGATTGGAGGAGTTGCAGTTGACATCAGTCGTGGTCTGTAAGTTTTATTTGTTCTCATTTAATATACTTGGCCTATTTCCTTCAAGTATGTGGTTTCATGTGCATGTATATGTTTAATTTGATTTTCATAAATGAATTTGCTTTGCCTAATGCATTAGAGTAAAAGGAAGTCTCTTGTTTCATGTTGTTCATTGCAAGTATTGATTTATGCCATGAATTGGATCAAGCTTGTGGATAGAAGCAGTTAGGACAAATGTCGTAAACATAGTACATCCTACTTTACCTTATCCTCTATTTTTCGATAAGGAAAATGAGCTTATAGGAATGGTAGTGTCCAAATGATTATTTATGTCTTGGTATAGGGGTCAATAATACAAGGGAAATTTCACCTGTCTGCAAGGGAATATTTTTGTAACATAAATTGGCGAATCCACTAGGGAAGACATTGAATTGTCTTTCCTTGGATTGTCTGAGATTTTTCCCACCTTTAGATCTTATTTTCTATTTTTTTCTGATCTACTTCCCTCTCTCTTCTTCATTGAATATTTCACAGAGTCCTTGGAAAAGTTTTTGTAACACCTGGGTTTTGAACCCCCATTTTAAATAATGTATTGTTACAATGATGACAAAACAAAGTGCCCAAACAATTATTAATAGGTTAGTGTGCCTAAGACATGTAATGTTCTTTATCATTATTAATAATAAATATATGGTTGGTTTCTAGACGAACAAGGACTAGAGTTATAGGGGGCTATGATTCCACAAGAGAGGGGGCTTGAGGGGCTAAGTGTTTATTCCTATTTTAATTACCCCTTTTTGTCTAAGGGATGGGATCGGTTACGTGAGCTTCTTGGGGAAGGCCAGGAGGTTCTTGATTCCCCACAAAGTTACTTAAACCCTCCTCTAGTCTGATGGGGGGGTTGAACTAATGGCTTGTTCATTGATTTCATGTACGTTCACTCATTTCTCTCACACAATTTCATGCACCCACTTGCCCATTCATTGATCCATCCTCATCCGTGTCATGGCTTGGGAAAGGGAACCGAACTGATAAATAATTATCCATGGTATGGTGGGTTGCAGTGGTCGCTGGTGTGATCCAACCATGACTTGAGGCTTGCATGTCTAAGATGCATTGGCATGTGTCCAATATTTCTCATAGCTGTGAGTCCTGAGAGTTCCAGCATTGAGATTTTGGACCAGTTGTGTTGGAACCTGAATAAGGAGAAGCACTACCTAAGGGACTGCGTGGCAGAGAAGGGTGGAGATTCGTTCTCTCAGGTGGTGCAAGCTGGGTAGAATACAGCTGGCTACTTGGATTATTGTGAGAGTTGGGAAGCCTGTGAGAGCTTGGGTGCTGACTGGTTTGGGAAGCCAAGTAACACTCTGGAACCATCCTTATGGATTCATATCCCTGGCTCAGGGGTGACGTCGATGTTGAGTTTTGGAACTGTAGTGTCTACAGTTGGGTGGAACATCCTTGGTCAGCAGCCAGTTGGTGTCATCTTTCATAAAGATAAGTGTTCTTTGTTATGGTATCATTTACATGTATATGAATGTATTTCCATTGTATATTTAGTTATCATTTAATTGAATCTTTAGAATATGCATGCTTGTTGACTACTATTGTGCATGTCATTAAAGTATTTTATTTTATGCATCCTTAAATTTTAAAAAGGTATCAATAAGAGAAAGAAGTCCAAGGGAGGGCTTGAAAGTAGCGTACCCCGGCATGTGGGTGGTTGGGTATGTTACAGTTTGGTATCATAGCTTCTTTTTGAAACACCAGGCCGAGTCTATTGGTCAGAGTATCATGGTTACAGATCGAACTCTAACCGTGGAGTTGAAAAGCTCGGGATGAATGGCATTGCAAAATCTACACAGGAGTTAGATCACCAAAAAATCATTGTAAGGGGTTCAAAGGATCATGACCATCCCCTTCAAATTCAAGAGAGATCGCCACTGTAGGATCAGGAGAGATCTGGGATCGTTGGATCGGGGGACAAGTGAATAGGGGTTGTTCGATGAAAAGGAAGCAAGGGTTAAGGTCACCACCATCAGATTCCATTGGAGAGAGAGATCAACGAATAGTTGGCATTGCGGGGAACCAAGTTGCATGGGAGATAATTCCTCAAGGTGGTCCTGCAATCCAAACCGTGGTTTCACCAAGGGGTTATGTGTCGGCGTCAAGAGAATTGCAAGGTGAAAAGTGGGTTACTCCAAACCGTCGATGTGTGCCCCCACAAATTGAAAGGCAGTAAGTGATGCGACATGTTATGGCTCAAACATCGAAACTCTATATAGCCAAAGTAGTTTGGGGTCGTCCATCGTCAAGGAGAGATAGGTGGCATGAGATCCACAACTCCATAATTTTGTGGATGAGGAGGAGGTGAAATAGTTGAAGTAGATCCTGATCGTCGATCACTAAAAGGTATGTGTCAGCAGATCAATAACTCTGGAGAAATCTGTTCGAGAGGTTTTTGGTTGAGATTTGAAACTCCCAAAGCCCAGAGAGTTGGAGAGTCGAAGTAAATCTCCATCATCCGATCATCCAAAATATATCTCAGTCACCAGATCGTTCGAAGTAAATCTCAAGTGTCATATTGTCTGAGGTGAATCTAGGTCGTCTGATCCAGAAGAGATGTGGTGCATATCTGTGGACTCCGGGTGAAGACCCGAAGTGAATATTAGTTGTCTGATCCAAGAGGACACATGGCGAAAGATTGGATAGTTCGAGAATTCAAAGTTTGTGATAATTGGAAGTGTGCTAGTATGAAAACTCCTGAAGTCCCAAAGCCCGAAGCCCGGAGGGCATGATGACATCACCTAATTGTAACACCTTGTTTCCCCCAATTTGTAATTAATCATAAAATAGGAATTACCATGCTAATGCATGAGGAAAATTTAAATGTATTATTGTTTGAGTTGCCAATAACTGACTGTGGGGGTGAAGCCTTGAAATTACTAGTCATGATATCACTAGGGGAGAGAAATTAGTTAATGAGGCAAGAACCGGTAGTTGAACTACCAACCACCCCCATGAATGGGAGCATGGTCTAGCTGCAAGAAGTCATCCTAAAGTACCACAGGGTCTAACAGACCAAGCAGACCTGAGCTTCCCTCTAACATAAGGAAGGTGACAATTATACACATGGAGGCAGCAAGAGAGGGGAGACACCAGACACCAGACGGGAATGGGAGCTTGCAAGGGAGAGGCATGAAGCTCTCCAGCGAATAATGAACAGAAGGCTGTGAGCTTGATGTCAAAGGGCATCTGAGAAACCTCACCGAGGCCACAAGCGAGAGAGAAAGATCTGAGTTACAGAAAACATGACCTTGACAGAAACTGAAAACAGAGAGAGAACCCTCGAGAAGAGTGAGAGTTCCCTGGTGATATCATGGCTTGGCATGGGGGTGGCCAGAGTGCTCATATTGATAGCCTTTGAGCCGATGGTTGGGTGGAAGGATGAACACCCACAGTCAGTTGGTTGGTGGCAACCTGTAATAGATAAGTGATTTCCTACCCTGTGTAGTGTAGATGTAACTGTGTATGAATTGGTTATACTGTGCATGCTTTCAAGAATGTGAATGAATGCTTAATGGATATATTGTATCCCTCCTATTTATGTTTGGTTGTATAATTAGGCAAGTAAGAAATTATATGGGTCAGACATGACTGGTTCTCATAAATTCTGGAGTTTTGTAGTGTCTTAAGCTAGATCCATGAACTGTGAGCTCGTCGACCTTAGGTGTAGTTGCATGTACGATGGTTTATTCACCTAGTCGTTCTAAGTCCCTTGGAGGATGGAGTTTGTTAATCTTATGAGAGGTAGTGCCGATATGCACAGGCTCTCTGTGATCAAATAGAACCCCAGAACCCCTTGATGAAGGAGTGCAGTAGTTTTGCTAAAGACTCTTCTGAGAGTCAAATCTAGGAGAAAGAGCACAAAGTTATCAAGTCCTTCATAGATGATGAAGCTCAAGAAGGATAGCGAGTTGAAAATACTGAAAGAAACTACCTTTACATTTTCTAGATGAATGAACAAGATCCTTTCGGAGGATATAAGGTCTGTCACGACCGCTAGATTGGAGGAAGGAACGTAGGCGTTAATGGCTCGACCCCTTTTAACCTTCACAAGTAGTGAAGGAATTGAGACTATAGATCCCAAGATCCATGGGAGTTACCTGGACCGTCCATTTGTAGAGGACATGTGGTTTTCGGTCGATGTTTCAGCACACGAGAAACCCAAGGGTATGAACCCTCATCTTCGCAAGTTGTAAAATCCTGGTACGCGAAATCTCGGTATGTGAAATCCCAAAGCGGTGTAGTGTGAAATGATTTCAGCGTTTCGGCACACGGGAAACCCAAGGGTATGAACCCTCGTCTTCACAAGTTGTGAAATCTCGGTACGCAAAATCCCGGTATGTGAGACTCTGAGTCATCTTAGTGTGAATAGGATTTCAGGGTTTGAAAAGGGAAGGGGGCAGCAGTATGCTATTCTATTGAGTCCCAAAAGCCAAAGGCTCACGCGGACAGGTGGCACATCCCAAATGTAGGAGCCATGTGGATGACAAGTGGTACATCCCAGAATAGGGGTCACGTGGAGG
>JZKD02S2247246.1:372661-413538 GCA_000966675.3 Picea glauca
GCATAGGATGTCCTAGTCTCACGCAACCGAATGCTATTACAGGAACTGAATGAGATATTGTTGTTACGGCTGGTGTAACAGCTTCTTCTTCATCGTTGTTGATGTTGTTTCAGCACCGCAATTCGTGGGTTGTTTCATCCACGTGAATTGTGCTCTAACTGTGGAGGCTTCCTTGTGTTTCAGCAACGTCGGTTCTGGCGGTTTCTCTGTGTTTCAGCATCTGCAACTCTGGACTATGTACTAGCTCCATGTTTCAGCATCTTGCGACCTCGGACTATGTAGCAGCTCCGTGTTTCAGCATCTGCGGCCTCGGACTGTGTAGCAGCTCTGTGTTTCAGCATCTGCGGCCTTGGACTGTGTAGCAGCTCCATGTTTCAGCATCAGTTCTGTGTTTCAGCAATAGGCCTTGAATGCAAATCTGCAGCTTTGGACACTTATGCATTTCTAATCAATGGTTAAGTATGAGAGTGATGTAAAATATTATGCAAAACAGATTAAACATATAGTAATGAGAAGGGACGTTGTATACCTTTGAGATGATCAGATAAAGTGATATTATGAGTCTAAATGTAGGTGATCAAGAGTATAATGGTGGAAAAAAGTATAGGCAAAAAGGTACATTGTGTGGTCCTAACAAATGCCATGAAGGGTCTTGCTGAGAATATTGAAGAATCATTTTTAGTTCAGAAGATTTAAGATCTCTTCTTGATAAATTTAATCCAAAAGTATCTGCAATAGAAGAACTAAATGATCTTAAAACTATGTCCATTGATCAACTCCTAGGAACTCTAACTGCATATGAAATGAGAATTAGAAAAGATAAATCCATTACTAGAGAAGCATATTTTAAAGCAAACAAGAACATTGATTCAGAACTAGATGATATTGAGGCAAAATCGGTGACAAGGCTAAAGAAAGGATCAGGCAAATACCAAGGCAATTTTCCCTTCAAATGCTTTAATTGTGGTAAAATA
Organism: Picea glauca; assembly: GCA_000966675.3. Lineage (NCBI taxonomy): Eukaryota > Viridiplantae > Streptophyta > Pinopsida > Pinales > Pinaceae > Picea > Picea glauca. The sequence goes on from JZKD02S2247246.1 coordinate 373,636, forward strand.
GGTCATTTTGCATCTAAGTTTCCTCACAAGAAAAAGGACCATAACTCTGATGATGAAAAGAAATACAATTTTAAGAAATATAGTAAAAAGAAAAGTTTGTGTGCAAACAATGATGACTCCTCGGAAGACATAGATAGTGATTCATCCTGTGAAGACAAAGTGAATGATTTTATGCTTATGGCTATGGGAGATCTTGATGATAAGCACACAGGAGGTGAAATGGATGATGAAGAAGCTGCAGTGGATATGGAAGGTGAATTAATCAGTGCTTTGGAAGAAATTGACAGACTCATATTTAAGAAGAGAAAAAAAAAATAGTTGTTGATGCAATTTGAAATGATTGGTAAAAAATCTGATGAAGACTTTGCCTTACTAAAAGTGGAGTTAGAAGAGGCAAAAAAAATAGAGGAAATTTTGAAACAATAGTTATCAGAGAAGAAAGCGAGATGTGAATCCTTGGAAGCAGAGATAGTAAAAACTAGAAAAGAGATGAAGAAGTTTAAGGCATTATATCACCAAAATCTGTCAATTATTAAAGCCTCGGAAGGATTAACCTCCATTCTAAATCAGCAAAGGAATCCAAATTTGAAATCTATCTTGGGTTATGAAGAAGGATCAAATAGTGATCATCCAAGTAACACATAATCCATCAAGTTTGTCAAATCTACAATAATTGACAACAACCACTCTACAGAAACAAAGAAAGATGATCAGCCACCAAGAAGGAATGAAAGAAAAAGTACCAGAACATAATCTGTAGATCAAATAAATAACACAAACGCATCCTCTGGTCAAAGAAATCATCAGCATGGAAGAAATCGACTCATTCAAAGAAGATAGCCATTTTCCAGGTACAAAGGATTTTTCTATGGATATTGTTTTTTTTGTTCTAACTTTGGTCACAAAGTTGTAAATTGTTCTTTAAGATTTAGATATGAGCAATCAAGATACTCAAGGAGTAATTATCTGCCACAACAAATATTGAGACAGCCAAGTAACAAACAACCACAGACTATAAATCATGTGATGGCTGGGAAAAAGACGCAGGATAAGCATAACAACAGTTATGAGCATAACAATTGTTGTGATTTGTTATTCAGTGAACCATAATGTTACACCTGCCATAATTATGGACATAAATTTGCAGACTGTTGCTTAAGGAACTATAAGCCAGATTTGAATCCTGCTGCTGAAAATTTAAAGGTTTGGAAGAAGAAAGAAGATGACCAGTGTGGAGAAGTGTTATCAGCCCTAAGACAAAAGAATCCTTGGTATATTAACAGTGGATGTTCCAAACATATGACTAGATACAAAAGTAAGTTTCTAAATCTAAGTGAAAGCAAATCAGGGAATGTAACTTTTGGAAACGATGCACCAGGAAAAATAAAAGGTAAAGGAATGGTAAGTCTGAGTAATGGCAAAGGAAAAGCTCAAGATTTGGTGTTTGTAGATGGTCTGAAACATAATCTGCTTAGTGTCAGTCAAGTCTATGACCGAGGATGTGAAGTTTTCTTTACTTCTAAAGATTGTAAAATAAAGTCTCTGAATTTAGGATAGTTGATTGCAAAAGGGATAAGAACATAAAACAATGTCTATGTGTTAAAAGAAGAAAAAGAAGAATGCCACTTAAGCAAGTATGATGAAAGTTGGCTATGGCATAGGAGACTTGGACACCTAAATTTTCATTATTTAATCAATCTTAGAAACAATAGGGCAGTAAAATATCTTCCAAATATATCAAAGCCATATGATTCTGTTTGTAAACCTTGCCAAATAGGAAAGATTACTTGGACACAGTTCAAATATAAAAAATGTCCTTCAACAGAAAAACCGCTCCAGATAGTATATATGGATTTATGTAGACCATCAAGGAAAAAAGGTACCAGAAAAGAAAACTATTTTATGTTGATTATTGATGATTACTCTAGACTAACATGGGTTTCCTTTTTGAAGGAAAAATATGAAGAATTTGAAAAATTCAAAGTGTTTAAGGCTCTGACTGGGAATCAAATAGGAAAAAGATTGAAGGCAGTAAGGTCTGATAGAGGAGGAGATTTTAGTTCATGGAACTTCAAAGAGTTATGTGATAAACATGGGATCAAAAGAGAGTACACTATTCCAAGGACTCCACGAAAAAATGGAGTAGTTGAGAGGCAGGATAGATCAGTTCAGCAGATGGAAAGATCACTGATGAATGAAAGGAATATTGCTCAGACATATTGGGTGGAAGAAATCCATACAGTTGTTCATATTCTTAACAAATCTCATCTCATGCCACACAGTGACAAGACTCCTTATGAACTTTGGTTTGGAATACCTGCTTCAATCAAGCATTTTAAAGTCTTTGGGAGTAAATGTTATATCAAGAATAATGATGAAAATATTGGCAAATATGATGACATGGTTGAAGAAGGTATCTTCTTAGGTTATGCTACAAACAGTAAAGGATATAGATGCTACAATAAGAGGATGCATAAATTGGTTGATTGTATCAACATAAAATTTGATGAATAAATCCCAGTACGAAATGTAAGTAGTGTTGAACCAAGCGCAAAAGATATAGTTGAAGTTGAAGATGAACACGTCCAAGGATCAGAAAGAGAAGAATATGAATCAGATGAAGACACAAATACTCAGGCTGACACAGATCAATAGAAAGAAACAAAATCACCTCTCAGAATTGTTAGAAAGAATCATCTTGTGAATCAGATAATTGGAGATATAAATAAAGGATTTCAGATAATAAGGAATTTGATTAAAGACTCAAAACAATCTCAGGTTTCTTTTCTATCTATGATTGAACCTAAAAAATTTGATGAAGCTAGCAAGCATGATGATTGGATTAGAGCTATGAATGAAGAGCTTGATCAGATTGAGAAGAACAATACTTGGGGGCTTGTTCCTAGACATGAAGATAAGAATGTAACAGGCCCCAAATGGGTGTTCAAGAATAAAATGAATGAAAAAGGACAAGTTGTTAGAAATAAAGATAGATTAGTCTGTAAAGGGTATGCACAAGTTGAAGGATGGGATTTTGATTAAACCTTTGCACCAATGGACAGATTAGAAGCCATCAGAATGTTTCTTGCATATTCATGTCATAAGAACTTTAAACTATATCAGATGGATGTTAAGTCAACATTTCTTAATGGATATATAGAGGAAGAAAATTATATGGAGAAACCTAAAGGATTATCATTGACAGATAATCCTGACTATGTATGCAAGCTAAAGAAGGATTTATATGGACTGAAACAAGCACCGCGAGCTTGGTATTATAGATTGGACAAATTTTTACAAGACAGAGGGTTCAAGAAAGGTATTGTTGACAGATCTCTACATTAAGTCTGAAGGTGATGATTTATTAGTTGTTTTGGTTTAAGTAGATGACATTATTTTTTGCTATACTAATTATTCCTATGTCCAGTGGTTTGCTAATTCTATGCAAACAGAGTTTGAGATGTCCATGATAGGAGAACTATCATATTTTCTTGGTTTACAAGTAAATCAGAGTTCTGTAGGAATTTTTATCACTCAAGAAAAATATTTGAAAGAGATGTTGAAGAAGTTTCATATGAAATATTCTTCCCCTGTTAGTACACATATGATGGCCGGTTGCAAGCTCAGTAAAGATGATATTCACCTGATGTTGATCAAAGGACATATCGATCAATGATAGGCAGTCTTATGTACATCAAGGCATCCCATCTTGATATAATGCAAGCTATTGGAATGGTAGGTCGTTATCAGTCTGCCCCTAAACAAAGTCATTTAGTAGATGTAACAAGGATATTCAAATACTTGAAGGGCACAATGACTTATGGTCTGTGGTATCCTAGAAATCGGAATTTTCAGTTAACTACTTATTCAAATGTTGATTTGGAAAATTGTGTGGATGAGAGAAAGAGCACCAGTGGAGGTGCATTCTTCCTAGGTGACTCGTTAGTAGCATGGATTAGTAAGCAAGGATCTATTCCATTATCAACTACAGAGGCAGAGTACATTGTTGTTGCTACTTGTTGCACTCAGATTTTATCGATGATACAAACTCTTGCAGATCTGCAGGTAACTTATATTGATCCCATCCCACTTCATTGTGATAACACTAGTGCCATTAGTGTCTCCAAGAATCTTGTACTTCATTCAAAGACTAATAATATACCAATAAAATACCATTTTCTCAAAGAAAAAGTTACAAATAGAGTTGTTCAGTTGAATTATATTCCTTCCATAGAACAGATAGATGACATATTTACTAAACCATTAGCAGCAATACCTTTTGGATATCTTCGTCAGAAGTTGGGGGTTATATCTACTTTCATCTAATCTATTCACCTTGTTAGGGGGAGTATGTGCTTGTCACATATCTGATCCCTTTGAGATGTACTACAACAGCTCAAGGGGAGTGTGTTTCTTCTTTGACATTGATGTCAAAGGGGGAGAAAAATTATGGTAATGGTAAGGATGCTACAGTGGTATGGTTGGATGTCCAGGCAGAATAGTGCAGGTCTTCAGGTTCTTCAAGGTTTCCATTAATGCTAAAGGGGGATATTGTTTGCATATTTTCAGACAAAAGGTAGAGTATGCTTGTTTGTCATTGATGGTAAGATCAGCATGATGAGAGCATACTTTTTTTCCAATGATATCAAAATCAGCAATGCAGCGATGATGGCATGGCAAGAATAGAAGTGTAAGCTCAGGAGGAGGAGAAAAAATGATTGTTGGATCACCCATCCTGAATTCTCGATAGCAGTCATATCTGAATTTAGACAGGAGGAGCACCCAGAAGAGGAGAACAAATATCAGACGTTGGATCTGAGCACCAAGGACCAACAGTCGTCGGATCCTGTATAACTACGAAGAGGATAAGGCTGAGTACTATCCTCTAACTTCACGATATGCGAGGTCGTGAAACAATCCTGGACGTTGGAGCAAGAGGAAACATTGTGAGTGACTAGAATTTCACTGACTTGCACATTGGAGGATTCAAAAGAGTATAGTGTGGAAACTCATGATACACGAAGTCGCGAAACAATACTGGTTGTTGGAGCCAGAGGAAACGTGGCGAGCGATTGGAATTTTTTTGACTGAAGGGTCAAAGGAAGGAGGTGCTCTAACCTCCAAAGTCGCGAAACATGAAATCATGACATGATCTAAGCCATTGGATTTAGGGGATATATGGACCATTGATTTTCCAGGGAGATGAGATGCGAAGTCACGAAACGCGAAATCGCGATTTGATCATAGTCGTCAATCAAAGGGAGAGCGTGGATCGTTGATCTGGCACGACAAAGAATGAAGTCCGAGTTTTTGAAGAAGAGATATGGACCATTAAATCACCTAGGATCATGGGCCATCGATATGAAGTATTTCATAGTTTCACGAGTTGGGAGTCTCAAGGGAACTCACATCAATAAATAGTGATACGTGAAATCGCAAAGCAAATTTTTGCTTGACCCCTAGTCCCAGCTGGAGGTCACATCGTTGAAGGATTAAGGGAAGATCTAGCATGTATCTAGGCTCCACATCGTAGATCACCGAGATCGTGAAGCACTTGTTTGATTAGCGAGTGGTCATAGCCGGTGGTAATTTGGGATAAACACGAGACCCTACGGATGTAATCCAATGATTCTAGTTAATTGGGAATTTGATCGAAGGGCTACTGTTTCACCTCACGATTAATTGTTCAGTTATGATTCAATTAGCATAAATGAATCATAGTTCTTGTACGTTTGGAAATTCAGTTGTTGGTGCGTTTCCTTGGTGCGTATTTGAGGTGTAATTGAATCGGTGGGAGAACATAAAAGAGATATGCAGTGACTGTGTGAGGTTGGTTGTTCTAACTGCAAAATGAGATGAACTGTAAGAAAGGTAAAATTACAGTATGCATAGTGTGAGATCAAACTCAGAGATGAGAAACAGAAGTTGAACAGACAGAAGTAGAGAAGATTTGCAGAATAGACAGAAGAAGAGAAAAATTGCAGAACAGACAGAAGTAGACCAGATTTACAGAACAGAGAAGAATCAGTAAGAATTTATATATTTGTATTGTTGATTATATAGTCAAAAATTCATAATCAGGGAGGTAGGGTGGTGCTAGGGAGGATTGTGGTCCTATGTTATTCAATTTGGTGCTTGAATATTGGAATTTGTATCTTCCATCTAGTTGTGGCTAGAGAACAGGGTGGCAGGGTGGTGCTAGGAAAACACAGAGTTTTTTGTATGCAAGTTGGTGCTTGTATAAGTCCAGTTGGTGCTGGAACATTTAGGGAGTTGATGCTTCCTTCTAGTGGGTGCTAGAGAAACCAGACAGTTGGTGCTCTCAGCAATTTATAGCTTGTAAAACAAAGGTAGTAGCCTCACATTGAGTTGGTGCTCAAAGAAAGATGATGTACAAAACTTAAAAGACTTCCCATCATTCGAAGAAGAAAAGGTTTTCTCCCTTTATGGGTTTCCTCGTGAAAATATGTCTCTGAGTATATCTTATGTGTGATTGATGTTCATTATTTATGTTGTTCATATCTTGTATAATATTGATGGTCACTTGGAGAAGATTGAAAAATGTTTTAATAGACATAAAATTGTTTAAACACAGTAACAACTGATTCACCCTCCTCTTAGTTGTCTTAGCAATTTCAACAATAATAACTTAGCAAATGATAAAGGTGTGTTGGAAAATCAAGAATTGATGGTTCATCACACATATTTTAGGTTCATTTGGTCGAGAGGTCGGCCTACATATGGACACATTCGATCGAGCAATCGACCAACACACCACACCAATCGGTCGAGTAGTCAACGTGCCTGTCGGTCGGACAGTCGACCAGAAGTCGAAGATAGTCGGGCGATGTATCGAACAAACTTGCAATCAACTACAAGTTGGATAGATATTCGGTCGGATTGATTCATGTCGAGTCAAATTTATAGAGCAAATTTTGTGGAATCAAATCTAATCATTGATGGTTATATGTGGAAAAGATCTTCCAAACTCTGTGGGAGTCGGTTAGATATTGAGACTATAAAAGAATACCTCTTGGGTCATTATAACAACCTAAAGGTGATTTGAGATTGCACAATAGATCAAGATGTGCAATATGCACTATGATGTTATGATCCCAGTATACCAAGGTATCGATCCTAGATCCAATAGATGCTTCGTCAAAAAATTTCAATGATGGAAAGAAGGATGAGGTTGTACGGGTCATCACAACCTACATCTCATGATAAATTTATTTTCATCTCAATGGACTTGATTTTCTGCATCTGGTATGAAAGAAGCTAAAAACCTTTTTCGACCGAGTCAATGAAAGCTATGTCATGCAATTGGAGAAAGTGTTGATATCTCTCGATCCTTATTCCTTTGAAAGAATGGAGGAATATTTAGAATGTGTTAAATAAATCCAATTGAAGTTGAGTGAATATGGAGAGCACTACAAGAAGAAGGATGGACAACTCATTGAGTTGGTCCTACTAAATTTGAGAATACCATTTGATGTGTTCGTATCAACCTTCTGCGCCAATTGGAACACACACAAGAAAGATGGTAAGGACTACTCCTTTTAAGTTTTTTGTGAGATTTTGATTATTGATCAGCTTATATTGCTTGAAGAAGGAAAGATTGGTGGTAAGCACTAGGCCCACTTGCTCAAGGGTAAGGGTAAGATGGATTCTAGGAATAGAGTGCAAATTGATGCTTCTACAAAGAAACCTACATATATTGATTAGGGACTGTAATGTTCATGACTTGGCTGGTATGGAAAACTCTACTAATGTGTGTGTATGATTAATTGTTTACAACATATATATTAAGTATCCAGATGGCAAATGAGACAAAAGACTATAAATCGTATATTTTGATATATCTGGATTACAATGTCAAATGTGGGTGACAATAAAATAAATCACTCTGTTAGATCAAATACAAAAGGTATCTTATCCGGAACATAATAAGAAAATTAAAATGATAATACCCGATGATAGATGACACTGTGGGATCAATGGATAATCTACAATTTATGGTAGCTTCCGTCGTAACTGTTGCAAGTCTGGAAAGTTTTCCCTTGTGGATAGATCTCTGAAGATCGGTCTGGAAAATCTCCCAAACAATGCGCCATGTTGTCCCTCTCAGTCCTGGTGAATGAAAGGCCCATTTGCTGGTGTGTCTAGACCCAGATGAATCCCCCTAGGGGAATACACCCCTCTACTACTGAAAAATTGTGCCCTAGTGATTCCACCATCGAAATCGGCTGAGATGTGTCTCAAACTAATTTCCCTTGCCTACTGTGAAATGGGTCGGAAGGGTTTCCATGGATCTGATCTGATTATCAATCGAGAACCTCGAATGTGTCCTTCCTAAGTGTCACACTCCCAATGTCCAGAAAATGCATCCTTGATGATTCCCCCATCGAAATCTAACAAGAAACCATGAAAATGATGTGTATGGCCTGCCTCTCAAATGGGTTGGAGGGGAATCTCTAAACTCTCCCTGGATGGGACAAGTCAATCCACTAAACCTCCTTAGAATTTGTGCCCTCTCCCTGAACAAGTGCACCCCTACTATTGAATCCTGTAGAAATGTTGTTGAAGATTGATGGAAGACCTGTGTGATCTCCCCAGTGACTAGGGTGTGTCTCTCAACACCAAAATTATCCATTGGTGTATTCCTCTTGGAATCCACTGAGCTACCTCTCTTGAGATGCGCTTCTCTCCTAAATGAAAAGTCAAAATATGCATAATCTTGAATTAGGTCATTGTACCTTCTTGATGCAGGAGCATCGCCAACATCAAGCGAGCATGGGGCAGGCGCCAACACATTTTGGCATATGATAAAAAATTTTGAATCTTTTTTGAAGTTGGATGCGCCTAACTTAAATGTAACAATTAAGGGATGGTGTACTTCCATATTGTAAATAGACCTTGAGCATCCCGCTCTCGTCTGTATTAAGTTAAGGCATTTATGTTAGTTAATGTTAGTAGGTATCTTTGAATTCTCAGATCAGACATTTTTAGGAGCGAAGAGGGAAAATGGATATAGACACCCTCACTTGTATCATTGTAACAGTAGTAAGATAGAGCATAGAGAAGAGAGCAGAGATCTATAGTTGAAAACACCCATGTATAGAGATTTGAATTAATAGAAAGAGTTTTGATTCAAATTCATGGTGTCGTATTCATTCTCTATGTATGCATTATGAATGTCATGCTCATGGATGTTTATTCTCTGTTATGCATTTACTTTTATGTGAGAATGTATGATTTCATAATTAATGTTTGAAATCTGAAGAGAGGGAGAGTGGAGAATGAGTTTTAATTGTTTCTCTGTCTGAGTAAGAGTTTTCCTACAAGGAGTGCAGTGAAATTGTCTGCAAGGTGTGCGTCGACAGAAGTCAGAGTTCATCTCTAAAAAATCAGAAGAGATAACGTTATTCTCATTCTCGCATAAGTGAAAATTAAGCACAGGAGCCGTGCAAGGAGTGCGCAGGATGAGTTAAGTCTCAGGGTTTGCAAACTGAGCAAAATTGTGAAAGATTGTTGTCACAGGGAGTGCACAGAGTCAAAGGATTCAATACTTGGAAGTATTGGAAAGTTGCTGCAAGGAGTGCATACAGGAGTCATCTTGAAGACTCGAGTTGTGGAGAAGTTCAAAGGAATTTGTGTCTTGAACATTGGAAGGAGACGCAACAACTTTAGTTCGCTAGCGGACAAGTTTTCATGAAGATACCGTATTCATTTCGCCAAAATATTCAAGGAGGAATTTGATGGTTAGAATCCTCCATGGAGGATTCGTGAAGTCCCGAAAGCCATCAGATCTCGCAAAGGAGTAGGGGAGTTATGGAAGCATTCGTCCAGTGCAAGGTCAGGAAAATCAGACCGTAGGATCTGAACCAACGAGGGTCGTTGGATCACTCACGAAATCGCATCTCGGGATTTCGAGAGGTGAAGGGTCGAAACCTTTGTAACAAGACTCGCAAAATCACAAAAGGCAAAGTCTCGAGGTGGTGAAGAAATATGATCCATCCACTGGAAGAAGGACATGTGTCGCGAGATCACCCATATTAGGGACTCGGACATTGGAGGTCAGGAAGGGAGGTCTTTCAACTTTGTGAGAAGCAAAGTCGCGAAATAATCTAAGCCATCCATTGGAGGAGGATAGGTGGTAGAGATCTAAGAATCTCGTGAAATCAGAGGTTCACCAGGTGAGAGCCCAAAACTTGGGTGCTTGAAGTCGCGAGAAGCGAAGTCAAAAAATAATCTAAGTCATCCATTGGAGGAGGATAGGTGGCAAAGATCAGAAAATCTTGTGAACTCGGAGGTTCGCTGAGTGACAGCCCAAAACTTGGGTGCTTGAAGTCACGAGAAGCGAAGTCACGAAATAATCTAAGCCATCTGTTGGAGGAGGACAGGTGGCAGAGATCAGAGAATCTCGTGAACTTGGAGGTTCACCGGGTGAGAGCCCAAAACTTGGGTGCTTGAAGTTGCGAGAAGCGAAGCCGCGAAGTGTCAAGGTTGCACCTAAGAAACACATGGCAGAACCTCAAGGTGGGCCTAGGAAGAGGACCAGCAGACACACATCACACATTTGGAGGAGTCAACATTCTGTTGACCTCTCACCTCTCGGGAACTCGGGAGATAAGGGAATGAAAGTTTGAGTCTTCGACTCGCGAAGTCACGAGTAATGAAAGGCACTAGTACTTAGCCTAGTTAGTGGTCACGTAAGGAGGGTGCTAACAGGAGAAAGGGCTAAACCTATTTCGTGATCTCGGGTATCGTGGAATTGGAGGAGAAAGAGTCGGGGTTTCAACTAGTGAACTCGTAAAATCGTGAATCACGAGACAGAACCTGTGGATCAATTGGAAAAGGGATTCCAGAATAGAATTCGAAAGAGCCGATCTGGCTCGAAGGGCATATAGAACGATCCTGTGAGCGGATCTCAGCCTGAGGGCTGATAGGTCTGCATCAGTAAAAAAACAACACCAGAATTGGTTGTTCCGTGATTTTCTTCTTCAACAAATTGAAGCTTTTCTCAGCCTCTTCTGTCCAGTGAAAATATTTGTGTCTCTTCTTCACTGTGTCCATCATTGGTGCACTAATTCCACTAAAATTCCTGATGAACTTTCGCTAGAAACTAGCCAATCCATGAAAACTTCGAACCTCAAAGATATTCTTCGGTGATGGCCAATTCTTAATTACCTCCACCTTATCCAGATACATCCTCAACTTATCTGCAGAAATAACAAACCCCAAATAAATGAGCTATGTCTTCATGAATGAGGATTTCTTCATGTTTATCAGCAGCTTCTCCTGTTGTAGCCTCTGCATCACTATAGCCAAATGTTTCAGATGCTCTGCCTCTGTTTTACTGAAAATTAGTATGTCATCAAGATACACAATGAAAAATTTTCCTATGAACTCCCTCAGGACTTCATTCATCAATCTCATGAAAGTACTCGGCGCATTTGTTAGACCAAATGGCATAACAATCCATTCATACAATCCTTCATTAGTCTTGAAGGTTGTCTTCCATTCATCTCCTTCTCTCATACGAATTTGACAATATCCACTTTTCAAATCAATCTTTGAAAAAAATTTGGCTCCACTCAAGAAATCCATTAGATCATCCATCCTTGGTAATGGAAATCTATACCTAATGGTTATCTTGTTAATTGCTCTCGAGTCAGTACACATCCTCCTATTTTAAATTCAACTAAACATTGTTTAGTGACATTTTACCTGATGTCCTTTTTCTAGCCATGAAACTATGTATGGGCTTGGATGATCAATCGTCTCCAGCTCTAGTTTTTCTACCATCTCCATTGAAATGAGATTATATGTGCTATCACTGTCCACAATGACCTTTCATACCATGTCCTTGGTTTTGCAAGTAGTCCGGAAAAGACTATTTCTTTGCATTGGATTCTCCACCTCCTTCTCCGGCGTTAAGAGAACCTTTCGCATCATCAACGATCTTCCACCTTCAGCATCCTCTGCCTCAACATTCTGCCTCTGTGCTTCGTCGATGTAAGTTTCACCACCTTCTTTTTTTTTATCTGGACACTCATAATACTTGTGTCCATTCTTTCCACATGTGAAGCATTTAACCACTCCACCTCTTCCTCTTCCTCTACCTCTGGCATGAGGAAAAATGTTTGCGTCAACATACTGACCTTTATGTTTGGTATGTTGCCCTCTCTGTGAACTTCCACCTCTCTTAGTTTGTGTCTGAGGTTTCTTCTAGTCCTCTTTTGGTTTCCGGTTCCTATCCTGGGCAACTGATTTGCCTCTGGCTTGACTTCTACCTCGGCCTTTTTGACCTTGTTTTCAGCTCAGCTTCTCTTCAGCTTTTAGAGTCATCTGATAAGCATCTAATACCAACTGATGCAAACCTATCAGCCCTCAGGCCAAGATCCACTCACAGGATCGTTCTATATTCCCTTCAAGCCGGATCGGCTCTTTCATATTCTCTGTTGGAATCCCTTTTCCAATCGATCCACAGGTTTTGTCTCGCGATTCACAATTTTTTGAGTTCGCTAGTTGAAACCCTGACTCTTTCTCCTCCAATTTTGTGATACCTAAGATCACAAAATAGGTTTATCCCTTTCTCCTGTCATCACCCTCCTTACATGACCATCGACTAGGCTAAGTACTAGCACCTTTCGCTACTCGCGACTTCGTGAGTCGAAGACTCAAACTTTCGATCCCTTATCTCTCGAGTCCCTGAGAGACGAGAGGTCAACAAAATGTTGACTCCTCCATATGTGTGACATGTATCTATCGGTCCTCTTCCCGGGCCCACCTTGCGGTTCTTCTACATGTCTCTTAGGTGCAACCTTGACACTTTTTGGCTTCGCTTATCGCAACATCAAGCACCCAGGTTTTGGGCTCTCACCCGGCGAACCTCCAAGTTCACGAGATTATATGATCTCTGCCACCTATCCTCCTCCAACGGACGACTTAGATTATTTTACGACTTTGCTTCTCGTGACTTCAAGCACCCAATTTTTGGGCTCTCACCCGGTGAACCTCTGAGTTCACGAGATTCTCTGATCTCTGCCACCTGTCCTCCTCCAATGGACGACTTAGATTATTTCACGACATCGCTTCTCGCGACTTCAAGCACCCAAGTTTTGGGCTCTCACTCGGCGAACCTCCGAGTTCAAGAGATTCTCTGATCTCTACCACCTGTCCTCCTCCAATGGATGGCTTAGATTATTTTGCAACTTCACTTCTTGCAAAGTTGAATGACCTCCCTTCCTGACCTCCAATGTCCGAGTCCCCGATACGAGTGATCTCGTGACACGTGTCCTTCTTCCAATGGATGGCTCATATTTCTTCTCCACCTCGAGACTTCGCCTTTCACTATTTCGCGAGTCTTTTTACAAAGGTTTTGACCCTTCACCTCCCGAAATCCCGAGATGTGATTTCGCGGGTGATCCAACGGCCCTCGTTGGTTCGGATCCTATGGTCTGATTTTCCCGACCTTGCACTAGACAAATGTTGTCGTAACTCCCCTACTCCTCTGCGAGATCTAACGGATTTCAGGACTTCACGAATCCTCCATGGAGGATTCTGACCATCAAATTCCTCCTTGACAATTTTGGCGAAACGAATACGGTATCTTCACAAAAACTTGTCCGCCGGCAAACTAAAGTTGATGCGTCTCCTTCCAACATTCAAGACATAAATTCCTTTGAACTTCTCCACATCTTGAGTCTTCAAGATGACTCCTGCATGCACTCCTTGTGGCAACTTTCCAATACTTCCAAGTATTGAATCCTTCGACTCTGTGCACTCCCTGCGACAACAATTTTTCACAATTTCGCTTAGTTTGCAAACCCTGAGACTTCACTCAGCCTGCACACTCCTTGCATGGCTCCTGTGCTTAATTTTCACTTCTGCGAGAATGAGAATAATTTTATCTCTTCTGAGTTTTCAGAGATGAACTCTGACTTCTGTCGATGCACACCTTGCGGACAATTTCACTGCACTCCTTGCAGGAAAACTCTTACTCAGATAGAGAAACAATTGAAACTCATTCTCCACTCTCCCTCTCTTCAGATTTCAAACATTAATTATGAAATCATACATTCACACATAAAAGTAAATGCATAATAGAGAATAAACATCCATGAGCATGACATTCATAATGCATACACAGAGAAGGAATACGACACCATGAATTTGAATCGAAACTCTTTCTATTAATTCAAATCTCTATACATGGGTGTTTTCAACTATAGCTCTTTGCTCTCTTCTCTATGCTCATCTTACTAATGTTACAATGATACAAGTGAGGGTGTCTATATCCGTTTTCCCTCTTCGCTCCTAAAACTGTCTAATCTGAGAATTCAAAGCTACCTACTAACATTAACTAACATAAATGCCTTAACCTAATACAGACGAGAGCGGGATGCTCAAGGTCTGTTTACAATATGGAAGTATGCCCTCCCTTAATTGTTACATTTAAGTTTGTCGCATCCAACTTCAAAAAAGATTCAAACAATTTTATCGTGTGCCAAAATGCGTTGGCACCTTCCCCACACTCTCTTGATGTTGGCGATGCTCCTGCATCACTTCTCTTATAGCTTCCTGAAACCCTAATTCATTGTTGACTTCTAATTTTATCTCATTTGTTCTATTTTTAGCTCAAGTTGGCTTAAAATTTCTTTTATCCACTTTTAGCTCAATGTCACTTTCTGATTATAACACCTTTGACTAGGATGACCTCTAGTAACCTTGTTTACCCCTTTCTGGCCCTGGCTATAGTCTAACGGGGATGTTTAGACCATTAAGCCTCCTCTCTATAGCTCCTATTTGGAAAGGGACAATACAGTCCTCCCTTCCCGAAATTTCTTGTCCTCAAGAAATACCAATCGAGGGTGTCACAACACTTTCTCGCTCTCCCAAGTAGCATCCTCTATGGGAAGCCCTTTCCATCTGATCAAATAGTCTCGGATGACCATGCTCCTCAGTTTCCATTCTTAGAACTCCAGTACCTCCTCTAGAACCAACTCTATATGTCCCTCCTCGTCCAATGGGGGAAGCTCCTATGATGTGTTGATGAATTGTCCCACTACCTTCTTGAGGCAATATACATGGAACATGTTATGAATATTTATCCCCTCTGGAAGCTCTAGCTCATAGTCAACCTCACCTACCCGGTGCATGATCTTGTAAGGTCCATAAAATCTGGGCTTGAGTTTCTCGGCCCCACTCTTCTTCAGAGATGATTGTTTGTAAGGTTGGAGTCTCAATAAAATGAAATCCTCAACATCAAAGTTGTGCTCTATCATGTGCTTGTCCGCACTCATCTTCTGTCGATTATGTGTTATTTGTAGGTTCTCTTTTATCAATTTGAGAATATGTTGATTCTCTGTGATCCAATCCTTGGCATTGGGATCTCTACTCTCCCCGAAAACCAAGTCTATCAAAGTGGGATCATCATACACATATAATGCTCAGAAGGGTGTCATACCAATGGACATCTGGAAAGTGGTCTTGTAACAATTCTCTCCTATATGTAGCCACCTAACCCATGTTCTCTGTTGTCCACCCACATAGTTCTGTAAATACCCTTCAACCCACTTGTTGACAATCTCTGTCTACCCATTTGTCTGAGGGTGATAGTTGGTGCTTGGTGTCAACTCAGTGCCCACAAATATAAATAAATCCCTCCAGAATTTCCCAATAAACCGATTGTCCTTATCACCAATGATGTTCCTCGGCAACCCATGAAGTCTGAAGACCTCTCTAAAGAATAACTTGGCTACATGAAATGCATTGTACTATGTCGGTATGGAATATAAGTGAGAAAACTTGGTCAATCTGTCGACCACTAAATAGATGAATTCCTTACCCTGGACCTTGGGTAGGTCTGTGATGAAGTCCATCGAGATTCTCTCCCATTTATTCTCTGGAATGGGAAGTGGTTGAAGTAGCCCTGCTGGAAGCATATTCTCTAACTTGTTCTGTTGGAAATTCACACACTCACTAATGTATCGCATAATGTCTTATTGGAGGCCCTTCCATGAGAACCTCTCTCTGATCTTCCTGTAGGTTTTGAAAAACCTTTGATAGCCTGCTAGTGGTTAATCATGAACTATTGTGAGGATCTTCTTCTTAAGCCCTAAATCTGGTACCAGGTAGACTTTGTCTTTGTAGAATATGACATCTTCAATGACCTTGTACATGTCATCCTAAATCTGTCCATCCACAATTTCGCAAGAAAACTGGTTCATGGAATATTCCACTAACAAGTTGGATTTCCAATCTGTTGAAATCTCCATCAATGAATATGTCGCATGCCTCCTAGATAGCACATCATCCACAATTTTCTTCTTCCCCTTCACGTACTATATGTCGAATTCGAATGCATGTACCTTTGTCACCCATCTATGTTGGCACTCACTGAGGTCCTTCTGCTCAAGGAAATACTTCAAGTTGTTGTGATCTGTTTTGACCATGAATTTGTTGCCCACCAAATATTGCCTGAATTTGGTCAAGAAATGCATGATTGATAGCATATCCTTGTCATAGATGGAGTACAACCTCTCAGGATGACTGAGCTTCCTACTCTCAAACACAATGGGGTGTCCTCCCTACATTGAAACTGCCTCGATGCCCTCGCCAGATGCATAACACTCTAATACAAATGGTAGAGTGAAGGTTGGTAATGCTAACATTGGGCATGTATCTGTGACTTCCTTCATGTGATCAAAGGATTTATGTGACTCCTCAGTCCAGAAGAAAGCCCCATGCTTGGTGATATCTTTCAGTGGTTCTCCCAACTGAGAAAAAACCCTAACAAACTTCCTGTAATAGCTTCATAACTCGAAGAAGCTCCTCAACTCTATCACATTCTTGGGCGTTGGCCAATCTAGAATGGCCCTAATATTCTCTTGGTGTACCAGTACCCCCTGTGCATTGATGATGTGAGCCAAGTAAAGTATCTCTGTCAAATCGAACTCACACTTGGACTCTTTGGTGTATAGTGATTGCGCCTTCATGATGCTCAATACCTCATCCAAGTGCCTCATATGATCATGTTATGTCTTGTTGTAGACCAAGATGTCATCAAAGAAAACCAAGACTAATTTCCTCAACTGATCCCTAAATATGTGGTTCATGCAAGAATGAAATGTAGTTGGTGCATTGGTTAGCCAAAATGGCATAACCAAAAACTCAAAATGTCCAAAGTGACACCGAAATTTTGTCTTCTCTATGTCCCGATCTCGGATGTTGATCTAATGATACCCAGAGCATAGATCAATCTTAGAGAAGAAAACTGCCCCATGAAGTTCATCCATCAACTCGTCAATGTGAAGGATAGGATATCAGTTCTTGATGGTTTTCTTCTTCAAGGCTCGGTAATCAATGCACATCCTCATGGTACCATCCTTCTTCAGAACTAAGACAACTTAAGAAGAAAATGAACTATTGTTAGGTTTGATGTGTCCCATCGCTAGCAATTTCTTAATTTCTTTCTCGATCTAATCCTTGAACCTCCTAGGATGATGATAGGGGGTGTAATCATAGTTTTGGCCCCCTCCTCCAACTCAATGATGTGATCAAACCCCCTGTCAGGTGGTATCCCTGGTGGAATCGACCCAAAAACATGTTGATGTCATCCCAACAAGTCCATGATCTTTGTATGACACTGTTGTCGACCCTCTGTATCCTTCCACGTAGTGATCAAGCAATTTGTGGCATATGCTACCTCCCCATGTCTAAATATCCTCTCCATCCTCTTAGCCAAAACTATCATGGGTGCTCATGTTGACATGCCTCTTAGAACAACCCTCTTCCCATCACTATCTCTAAACCCCATCTCCAAGGTTTAGTAATTGGTGGTGATTTTTCCCAAGGTGATCTTATACTAGACTCCCAATACCACATATGTGTTAGATAGATCAACCACATCAAATCTGTCTCTCATTTTGTAGTTTCCTAACTTAATATACAAGTCCAAAACTCTCTCGAGACACTCCATTGTATGTCGATCTGCTACTGCAACATTAAACCCCTCAAATTCCTTTGTCTGAAGTGCCTATCTCAATACCAATGAAGCATCAATGAATTTATGGGTGGCCCCACCATCTATAAGGGTAATTTCTTGTTGTCCCTTAATAGTCCCTCTAATCTGGAGGGTATCATACCTAGGAACACCAGAAAGGGTCATTATGATTCCTCCCTTTGCTAGTTTTCATCTGTTATCCTACTCAGGAGGTTGTGGAACTATCAGTGGGTGGGTCCCTATCATTGTCGGTGGTCTAGGAGGAGGTTGATCCTACACCTGTGCTAACTCCTCCTCTAATATAGTGGATCCATTTTCATGCTCCTCCTCCTCAGTGTCCACACTATCTTTTTCCACCTCAATATAATTAATCTCTCCCTTTCCCATGCACCTATGGCCTAGAACCCAAGGGTCTCTCCAGCTAAAGAAAATATTCTTCCTCATAAGATCTCGCCTCCTCTCATCATCCAGCTTCTCCTTTCCCTTCCATTATCTTTGGAATGTCTTCATGTCTCATTCCTTCTATGGTACAAAGGGTTTGGAAAAGGGTTTAGTCTTTGGCACTAAGTTTATCAAATCTCAAGTGCGTAAGATGGCATCCTGCAATGTGTGAGGCTTGTATGCCTTCACCCATGTTCTCAAGGGATTTTTGTGTCCCTATGTGAATAACATGATCAGCCAGGGCTCTGGTATATCTGTCACTACCACCGCTACCCACTGAAACTCTGTGATGAATGCCTCTGTTGTGCCAGTTTGTCTCAACTAGGCTAGATCCTTGAACTGGATCTCGGGATCCCTCCTTTCAAACCTATCCATGAGTCTCTTTGTGAACTCCCTCTAGGAGGTGATGTGACTATGTCTCGACGTCACCAATCCATGATGCCACCACTTGTGTGCCTCACCCTCCGAGTGTAGGGTATAGAAACTGATGGCCTCTATCTCGATCATCTAGTTGAGCTTGTAGTATATGTCCAGATTTTGTACCCAAGCTCTGGCGGTGCATTTGGACGATTCGTCAAAAGAAGGTATGGTGATTTTACCAACTTTCTAGATGAAATCAATGATATGCCCTTGTTGTTATTGTTTTCCTCCTCTCTATGGCTCTCTAGGGAAGTTCTTGAGTTTTATTCCACAATACTTGACCAGGGTCATGTCTTGATGGAAGTCATGGCCCAATGCTACATACTCCCTCATGTACTCTGTGATTTCCTCCACATGAGTGGGAGGCCTCTGTGCTATCAGTTATTGTGGTGTTGTTGAGGGTTCCCTCTAGAAACTCGGGAACAATGGTATGGGAATCCTACTTGAAGAGGTGTATGTGTGAGTAGGATACTGGGGTATACTACCTGCCCCTAAGTTCCCATGTGTTGAATGTGGGGCTTGTGTGCCCGGGGTGCCCACTATAGCCAATCTATCAGCCATTTGTGCCAAGGAATGAGTCATGGCCTGCTAACTGACTACCATATTGTTGAGTACCTGCATGAAGGTTTCCTCTGGGTCCATGGGGGCCTTACCACTACCCTCTGGTCTCTCATATTGGTCTCCTAACATCCTCTATGCCTCATGCTTAGCCTCATTCTCTTCCCTTATCTCTTCTTCCCTATATGTCTCTTCCTCTTCCATTGAGATGGGAGGAAAAGAGGGGAAATCAGGTCTAGGTATCCCCTCCTTGCATCTGTTGTAAGTGACATTTTCGTCACCTACGTGCTCACGCCCCCCTGGGTCCTCTGTTGCACTCATCGTCTTTAGTCACAGGTTGGAAGGACTACAGTTTTGATACCACTGTAATGTTCCTGACTTGGATAGTATGGGAAACTCTGCTAATGTGTGTGTAGCATGCATATTGAGTATACAGATGGTAAATGAGACAAAAGAATATAAATCGTATATTATGATATATTTGGAGTACAATGACAAATGCGGATGATAATAAAATGAATCAATCGACTAGATCAAATACAAAAGGTATCCTAGCTGGAATAAAATAAGAAAACTAAAATTATAATACCCGATGATAGATGACACTGCGGGATCAATGGATGATCTGCAAGTTATCGCATCTCACATGGTAACTACTGCAAGTCCGAAAATTTTTTCCTGGTGGCTAGATCTCTCAAATTGGTCTAGAATTTGTCCCAAACAATGCACCCTATTGTCCCTCTCAGTCCTGGTGACTGACCGACCCCTCTGCTGGTGTGTCTGGAACCTGATGGATCCCCCTGGGGGAATGCGCCCCTCTACTACTGGAAAATTTCACCCTAGTGATTCCACCGTCGGAATTAGCTGAGATGTGTCTCAAACAAATCTCCCTGGCCTACTATGAAATGGATCGGAATATTTTCCCTGGATTTGATCTGATGATCGCTCGAGAACCTCAAATGTGTCCTCCCCAAGTGTCACACTCCCAATGTCTGGAATATTTGTCCATGATGATTCCCCCATCGGAATATGATGAGAAACCAGTCAAAAGATGTGTATGACCTACCTCTCAAATGGTTCAGAGGGGAATATTTTAACTCTCCCTAGATGGGACAAGTTGATCCACTGAACCTCCTCATCAGTTGTGCCCTCTCCCTGAACAAGTGTGCCCCTTCTGTTGAATCCTGTAGAACTGTTATTGAATACTAATGAAAGACCTATGTGATCTCCTTAGTGATTAGGGTGTGTATCTCAACACTGAAATCAGCCACTAGTGTATTCCTCCTGAAATCCACTGAGCTAGCTCTCCCGAGATGCGCCTCTCTCCTCAATGACAAGTCAAAATATGCATAATCTTGAATTAGGTCATTGTAACTTCTCTTATAGCTTCTTGAAACCCTAATTCATTGTTGACTTCTAATTTCATCTCATTTGTTCTATTTTTAGCTCAATTTGTCTTAAAATTGATTTTATCCACTTTTAGCTCAATGTCACTTTCCAATTATAACACCTTTGACTGGGATGACCTCTAGTAACCATGTTTACCCCTTTTTGGCCCTGGATATAGTCTAACAAGGATGTTTAGACCATTAATCCTCCTCTCTCAAGATCTTATTTAGAAAGGGACATTACAAGGACCCTAGAGACAACCACAACGAAATCAAAAGAAGAAGACATGTTAGTACTATCGAAAGACTAGACATGTCGATAAGAAATGCTTCAAGAAGTGAGACAATTTGGAGGATAAGGTTTAGAGGCTTGAAGGAGACGTGTCTATTGTTTTTTGACCCACTGATAATTTCACCTTCCAAGTCATGACTTCTCAAGACTTGATGTCTCATACTATGTTGAATGAATGGCTTTTTGACTCTATGTGCACTCATCATATGGAAAAAAGATGACACTTTATTCATGAGACTGAATAAAGCCGAAGAAAGTAGAATCTATGTTGCTAACAATTTTTCTTTGGATGTTGTTGGTCAGGGTGACGTAGCTTGTTGACATGCTAAAATATTCAACATTTATCATGTACCAAATCTCAGTGCCAATATTTTTTATGTTTCTCGGTTGACTTAGACTAGTAATATTGTTGAATTTTAGACAGATCGGTTCTATGTTCAAGATTTGAAGAAAGGGAAGTTGATTGTCATTGATGGGATTCTAGACCCAATGGACAACTTATACAAGTTTCATGACTCGACTCGGCCTAAATCTGAACTGATGAGAGAATTTGAATTTGGAATGAACGACCCGAACATCTAAATTTGCAAATTCTACAGGCACCGACAACTCAGAACATGGCTGTTGGTTTACCAAAGGTGTTTCCCCTTGAAGATGTATGTAAGGGTTGCGTACTTGGGAAGCATCATCAAGCGAATTTTGACTCTGGACAAGCATGGTGAGCACATAACCTAATGGAAATAGTTCACAATGATGTTTTTTCTATCAACTTACCTTCACTAGAAGGTGCAAGGTACATTTTTGCTTTCATTGATGATTTCTCTCATTTCACATGGGTCTTTTTCCTGAAGAATAAAAATATTGTCTTTGAGAAGTTTAAAGAATTTTGGGCCTTTGCTGAAAAGAAATGTGGTTGACCCATTAAGTGCTTGAGATCAGAAAATGGTGGTGAGTATGTCAATCGACCCTTTGAAGAATACCTACTTTGATATGATATTGACTAGAATAGGTCGGTTCCTCACACACCTCAACAGAATGGAGTTTCAGAATGCAAGAATTGGACATTATTCGAAATGGCTATATTTTTTCGTAGGATAAAGACTTGCCTCCTTGGTTATGAGCTAAAGCAGTGTATTGTGCCAATTATCTTCCCAATCGCATCTAGACTCGATTTGTTCCTTCCATGACTCCTATCAAACGATGGTATGGAAAAAAACCTTCTTTGGGGCACCTTTGTGTGTCCAGATGTGTTTCCTGGGCCCACATTCCAGATGATTATCGAAATAAATTGGATGCAAAGATTCGTTCTTGCATCATGATGGGATACGCTGAAGAGTTGAAATCCTATCGACTATTTGATCCTATCCAACGACATATTATTATCCAATGTAATATTTAGTTTGATGAGAAGTCTTCAAGAGTCAATTTTTTGAATGCCTCCTCTGGATTGTTGTAGGATTCTCCCATTAATGTTGTCTCGAACACTGGCTCTCCTACTCCTCTCTTCAATCCTTCAATTAGTCTTTTGAACTTTCTTCCTGATTCGACTCAACCGTCGATATCCGAGTTGACTAGTCTAACATCTTTTGTTTAGACTGGTCCACCAACTATAGAACCTCTGGCTTCTGATCAACCTACTGAAGTGAACTATAGCTCATATATTTCCTATCTACCCCACTATGATTCCAAGACAATTGAATTCATTGGAGATAATGTTGTAGATGCATCATGTGAACGACAGAGTCGAAGTTAGAAGCAACATTCCTGTGTTACCCTTATGACTCGCATCCTTGAAACCTATAATATTGTTACCTACTTCGATGTTGAAGGACAATCTGAATGGGAATAGGCCATGAAGAATGAGATTGATTCCTTATTGAATAATAAACCTGGGACTTGGTTCCTCGACCTCATGAAAAGAATGTTGTAAATTTTCGATGGGTCTATAGCACCAAATTCACCTCTAACGATGTTGTTGAGCGACATAAATCATGCCTCGTCTCGAAGGGATTTTCTCAACAAGAAGGCATTGACTAAACTGAAACCTTTTCCCCCATTGAAAAAATGAAGTTTGTTTGATTGACTCTTTCCCTTGATGCTCATTTTGGATGGCATATTCATCAAATGCATGTGAAGGGTGCCTTTCTTCATGGAGACCTATCTGAAAAAATTTACATGGAACAACCACCTAGATTTGTAACATATTCCAATTTGGTATGTTGACTCAAGAATTCACTTTATGGTTTGAAGTAGGCTCCCTGGGCCTAGTATGCTAAGGTTGGCAGTTTCTTTCTTACGATAGGCTTCAAACGGTGTGAATATGATCATAGTCTATATGTTCTCCACTCCTCCGGAGACACTCTGATTGTTGTTGTATATGTTAATGACTTAATCATAACTGGAAATACTAATGCTCTTAGCTTTAGATTGAAGAAGCAATGTGTTGACTCATTTGATATGACAAATCTTGGCACTCTGCATTATTTTTTGGGTCTTCAAGTATCACCACTATGTGATGGTTTTTTTATTTCTCAATCTAAATATGTCCTGGATATATAGACACATTTTAAGATGGATAATTGCAAGCCTTGTGCCATTCCTTTTCATTCTGGAGTGAAGCTTACTAAAACCTTTCAAACACCTATTTTCAATGCTACACTCTATCAACAATTGGTTGGAAAATTTATTAATCTTACTCATAGCCAACCTGATATATCCTTTGTTGTTAGTGTAGTTTATCGATTCATGCAGGATCCCAGAGAAAGCCACTGGAAAGCAATCAAATGCATTGTTCGATATCTGAAGGGTACCACTAATTTTGGTATCAAATGTTGTCATAGTTCAGATTCGCTAGTCGGCTTCACCTGGGCTGGAAACAAAGATTACCAGAAGTCCAATTTTGGGTATGTGTTTCACTACAGTATTGGACCTTTGGTGTGGTCATGAAAGAAATAGAAGTTAGTATCTCTATCAACTATAGAAGTAGAATATTGTGGCATTGTTCAAGCAGGTACTGAAGAAGTTTGGATTCTTAAACTTTTGGGCGATCTTGGATTTCGATTTCAGACCTCTACTACAATATTTTTTGATAATAAAGTGTCATGTAGGTTGCTGAAAATATTGTTTATTACAATATGACGAAGCATGATGAGCTCCATGCTCACTATTTGCGACAGTTGGTTCATGATGACATTGCTTCTCTTGAATATCGTCATATTGAATATCAATTTGTTGGTATATTCACCAAACCTTTAGTTGAAGTCATATTTATCAAGCTCTGTACTTTTCTTGGGCTTTGGGAAGCTACAATTATGGGGGGGTGTTCTAGTAATGTAATTCACCTCCTAAACCTTCATATCTTTGTGATGATAGGGAGGTGTTGGAACATCAAGCATTGATGGTTCATCGGACATCTTATGGGTTCATTCGATCGAGAGATTGACCTACATATGGACATAGTCAATCAAGCGATCGACCATCACACCACACCAGTTGGTCGAGTAGTCAACGTGCATGTCGATCGGACAGTCGACCAGCAGTCGAAGACAATCGAGCAATGGATCAACCAGCCTTGCAATCGATTATGAATTAGACAAATACTCGATCGAATTGAGTCCTATCGAGCTGAATTGACAGAGCATATTTTGTGGAATCAACTATAACCACCAATGGTTGTATGTGGACAATATCTTTCGGATTTTGTGGGAGTCGATTAGATATTGAGACTATAAAACAAGACCTCTTGGGTCATTAGCACAATGTGAAGGTGATTTGAGATTGCACAATATATGAAGATGTGCAATATGCAATGTGATGTTCTAATCACAGTATGTTGTTCTTAAGTGTTGTAATGGTGTCTTTAGACACCACCTATGTTATTTGAAATTTCTTATCCATCTTCAATTATCTGCAGTATTGTATTATATGTTTCATATCATGTTCCATTTCATTCCCCAACATGGTGAAAAATGATAATTTGGTGAAGCCTAAAAACATGTTAGATATTGATATTGTGGTGATATTCAATAAAAAGTATATAGACAACCCAATTAAGTTAAAATTTTGTTGATAATTAGGACCATTCATCTTTATGCACTCACTAGTACATTGGCCCAAAATGTGACATCTATAATAATGCTCAAGACTTGTATTGTTCAAATTTTAGGTGAATTTTAAACATTCATCATGAGAATTTATCTTTAAACAATGTTTCAAAGTGGCAATTTACATTTTTTTCATAGGTAAAAAAGTACATCAATGAGCAACATTTTTTCATGTCATTAAATGATGATTTACAAATGTCATCAAGTAGTATGCTTCATTTATTTTTTCTTCTACAAATTATTAATCATTTATTGACTTTTAAAAGTGACAAATCACATTATTTTTTCACTATACAAAACTTTGTATTATTAATCATTTATTGACTTTTAAAAGTGACAAATCACATTATTTTTTCACTATACAAAACTTTGTAGTTAAATGATGTGTTGTATGTTGATCATTAGTTTTCCTCATTCTTACCAATACTAAATCAAAATTCTTACCGCATCTAAAATGTTGGAGCTTCCCTACTCTTTATTCTAAATTTATTGATATAATTACCCTGGATGAAAAGCAAATCATACTACCCACATGAGACTTATAGACCTTATATTATTTACAAAATGCAAAACCTAGAGTTACATAAGTAGTTTTAAATTTTCAACAAATCTAGTTAGAATAAAAGAGACTCTGTTTAATTTCATATCCATGGAGGTGCCTGAAAATGATTGGTTTTTCACAAGATTCAAACTTTAAGGGGATCATAGCATAACGATAAAAGATGAGAAAAGGTAGTGTAACTATTAATAATCTTGTAAACTTGAGAAACTATACATATCATGTTTAATGCATTTAGGAGGTGAAAGTGGACTCGGAAACCTTACTTGATAGATGCTCCAACCACCTACTACATGTGAACTAATGAGCACCATGGGTATTGATAAAAATGTCAAATGCAAGAAAATACAGTTGGCTTTATGTTTTGAACACATAATAAAATAACTTGAACAATGAGTTTCAATGGAGCGATAAGATTACATGTGCTTAGAAGTACCCACGCAAAAACAAAACAAACACATATTTTGAGATGCACTCTTCTTGTTTTACAAAATTGTTTTCTCGAGAAAGAATTTATCCTTAAAAAACTCAAGAAGTCACACATCAAAGAGATCCTATTATGATTCATGCACTAGAAAATCACTCTTCACAAAAATTTGAAATAATGGTCCATGCAACGTGACAATTTATAGTATAAGTTTATTTGTTAAGATTTGAAAACATTGGTACATGTAGGTTTATATGTTAAAACTTGACATTGGCCCCCACTAGTATGACAATGTGTAATATAACTTTGTGTTTAAGACTTGAAGATATTAGTACTTGTTAGTGTGGCAATGTGAATCATATGTTAAGAATTAAACATTGAAACTTGGTAATGTGACTGATCCATAGGGATACAAGTGGCCACCCAAAATTGTCACCGACTTGGCAATGGTCTTACACCTTGTCAGCTTTACAATAGTTTTGTACATCCTAAAATTCTAGTGCATTTTTTTCGAACTTCCTATGCATTTTTGGATATTGGCACAATTTGACAATCTTAGATTTGGATAAACACATAGAGCTCAGAATAAGTTGTGTAATGATCTAATAAGTGCACAAACAAAGTTCATATGGCCTCGACAAGTTGACTATTGTTGGAGTTACTTCACACACACCTAGGATTTATTTTTCCTAAGGTTTTTCCTATGTTTATTAGTCATTATTCAGACTCCTATATTTTAGGAAGAATATTCCTCTAGGGAGAATATTCTCTGTATTTTTCACTTCAGTTTGATCAGTTGAGTAGAGTCTAGATGCTACATTGGAATTATCACCATGCAGCATTAGGATTATCACCAGCTAATGTGAATTGTCCTTGGGATCATCACACTACTAGCACATTAGCCATGATTCCCTGAACTCCTCGTCACTTCACTATGTTTCAGTCAGTTAACTAAATATTGATAGACTAGTTAACTCAGCTAGGTGGCAGTTCACTCCCGTAACTACCCGAGAGACTAAACTAGGTGGCAGTTTACTCCCGTAAATTTTGGTGTGTGTCCAGATCACTCTAGACCACCACTATGGCACATTGGATTCTCCTCTAGTACACATTGGTTGAGTTATACAGAGTATATCATGTGTAAATTATCATTCATTCATTTGGTTAATGAGAATTCCTCCATTCTTTCTCTCATGCTTCACTTTTCTTCTATTTTATCTGCAACTGTGTATCTCAATTCCCAATTAGATATATTCTATGCAAGTTCAACACATTTACATGGTATCAGATCCGACAGACTGCTACGGAAAAGACACACCAAATTATTTTTCCAGGTACCGAAGATTGAAGATAGCGAAAAAATGGTTTTCAAAAGAATTCATTCTTACACCATACAATTTCTTTGCATGGAAGGAGAACATGATAGTGCATCTTCAAAGCAGAGGATTGTATAGGTTAAACATGAACACAGATACAGAACCAAGCTCGGCCATAAAAAAATCCAATTATCTAAATTGAATGGATGAAGCATTCGGAACAATATGCAGTCTCATTTCTCCTGAACTTCTCTTTCACATATCCTCCTATAAAACCCCCAATGAATCCTAGACCACAATGAAAGGGATTTTTGGAAAACATGATGAGATGAGGGGAAACATGCTCGAGGTGTAATTGATCACATTGGATCCAAAAATCTTCGACAATATCCAATATTTCTTTACCAAATATAAGGATTTGTTTTCGCAACTCAAAGCTTATGGGGTTGATAAATATGAGGAGAAACAAATGGTTCTCACCATTCTCTCAAAACTTGGTCCATAATACTCAGTGTTTGTATCCACATTTCATTCCATTATATTTGCATCTGGATCTACCTGGAAGATTCCCTCTCTTGAGGACTTTATCGAGTCTCTAACACAAGAGCGGAGCAAGCTCACGAACATGGGAAAAATCAAAGGCCCAAAGGCACATGCACTTACTGTGCAATATGGAAGCGGTCATCAATATCATAAATCTAAATATAAATAGAAAAGGAAAGCACATGAAAATACAAAGAAGGAAGGGTACTCAAAACCCTTCAACGATGCCTCTGAATCCAAAGGTGGAAAGGGAATAAAGGGGAGAAATTCTCTTACTTCCATAAAGGATTCCATCCAAAATATTCATGTATGCAGAAACAGATGGATCTAATGACCCAAATACTTCATCAAAAAAACCTTGGAGATCGCATCCCAAAGAGTGCTAAGAAGAAGAATCCAAAAGATTAGAATACCAAGGCAATTGTAACCATGCTTTGATTTCCATCAACTCCTCTCTCGATTCTTGGATCATATATTTAGGATCATCACACCACATGGATGCCACAAAAGAGGTCTATTCTTCATTGGATGCATGCAAAGTTCCTCCTATTCTGATGGGGGGCAACTCTCTAGTCGAGGTCATCGGCAAAGGAAGGATTGAACTCACAAATGGAAGCTTTGAGAATGTGTTGCACGTTCCCAAACTTTCTGTCAATATTCTCTCTGTGTATCAGATGACTAACTCTGGCATAAAAAAGATATTCATATTCACACCCGATGCAGTGGCTATCTATGACATGCAAACCAATTTCAGGTTTGCTACCAGTGAGGTAAATCATCAATCTAGACTCTACATATTTTCTAAATTTATTGAACCAGATTATGCATTACTGCTTACCCATGCTGATGAAAGCAATAGAATATGGAAGGAAATGTTAGAGCATTTAAATTTCATATATATGCAACATATTATCAAGCATGGAATGGTTGATGGTCTACCCAATATTCACTTCTCCAAAGGAATTTGTGAGGGATGTCTTCTTGGAAAATACCCTCAAGAGAAATTCGACAAAGGAAAGACTCAGAGAGTTTAGTCTCCTTTAGATCTAATCCATAGTGACCTCATGGGCCCTTTTCCACATCCATCAATCAGCAAATCAAGGTACGTGTTCATTTTTGTTGATTATTTCTCACACTTCACATGGATTTTCTTTCTCAGGAAAAAATCAGAGGTCTTTCAACACCTCAAAGATTTCAAAGCCCTTGTTGAGACACAGTCAAGAAAGAAAATCAAAATCCTCTGAACTGATAATAGGGGAGAGTACATCAACCATGAGATCTAGAATCTTTTTCATGAGGAAGGGATTCAGTTGCAGCACATGGTTCCCTATACTCCACAACAAAATGAAGTTGTTGAGTGGAAAAATAGATATATAAAAGAGATGGCATCTTGATGCTACATGCAAAGTCACTTCCACAGAGATTATGGGTCGAAGCACTTAATTGTGCAACCTACATCCAAAATATATCTCCCCATATATTTGTCAAGGATAATACCCCCTACGAGGCTTGGAGCGGCCTCAAACCAGAAGTGACCCACTTTTGTATTTTTGGTTCACCTGCATGGGCCTGGATTCCCTCTGAAAAGAGGAAGGCACTTGATCCATAGATCACGGACTGTATCTTTGTTGGATACCCATGGTGTGAAGGGATACAGAATTATTGATCTTTCCTTAGACGGGCTCGTCATTTAGCAAAATCTCCAATTCAAGGAAAGTGTCTCGCATGTACCTCAACAGCCGCATACAAACACCTTTGTTATTCCACCTGTCAGAGATGGTGAGCATGAACATGTTGACTCTTCTTCTGATGAGAGTTCTGATTCAGAGGATTCAGATGATCCAAATATAGATTCAGTATAGTCAGATGCAAATTTAGTGCATGCAGATGCATATGTAGAGCCAAAATCGAGGCCCAAGTGGGCTCAGACTACTCTTTAGGATGTAGGGGATATTGTTGGGGATCCAGCTGATACTAGGAGGAATCGATATGATTTTGAGGAGCCTCCTTTTTCACTCACTGACACTGAATCCTTTCCACACAGACATATTTTCTTGGTTCAATATTCAGATCCACAGTATTATGGCGAGGCTATTGGAAATCCCTTTTGGGAATATGCCATGCAGGAGGAGTAAAACCCCCTCCTCGAGAACCAGACTTGGGATTTGGTTCCCCTTTCTTCAGGAAGGAAACTTGTCAGTTGCAGATGGGTCTACAGGACCAAAAGCACAGTGGATGGACATATTAGTAGATACAAATCCAGGCTTGTTTCTAAAGGATTTCAGCAAGTGCATGGCATTGACTATGATGAGAGCTTGGCTCCATTAGCAAAGATGGATTCCATACGTTTAGAATTTTCCATTGTGGCAGCCAAGGGATGGGAAGCCCATTATATGGACATGAATAATGCATTTATTCATGGCGATCTCTCTGAGGATATCTATATGGATCAGCCCAAGGTATTTATGCATGATTCATATTTTTTCTGTCGAATGAAGAAATCTCTTTATGGCCTCAAGTAGGCTCTGAGGGCATGGTATTCCAAGATGGACTCCTACCTGTTGTCACAGAAATTTGTACATTGTAAATCAGACCTGAATGTTTACATTCTTAGGACAATTGATTCATTTCTACTCACACAGCACATTGTATAGATAGCTAGTGGGGATCTTGTTGTATCTCACACACTCCAAACCAAACCTCTCCCATGCAGTTGGAGCAGTCTCCATGTTCATGAAGGAGTTGCATGAGCTACATTGGAAGGCTACAAAGTGTATCCTTTGATACATACAAGGAACCATCACCTTTGGGATTCACTATTCAGCAGACTCTACATTGGAACTTATCGGGTTCATTGATTCTGACTCCGCTGGCGATAGCAATGATCATAAGTCCACATATGGTAACTCACTTAGTCTTGGTTTTGGGCCTATCTATTGGTTGAGAAAGAAGCAGTATGTTATTTCTCTATCTTTAGCCGAGGCATAGTACAGAGGGGTAGTTAACATAACCATTTAATCTATGTGGCTACAACATTTTCTCACTGATTTGGGCATTCAGTTTCATCTGTCAATCGTCATCTTGTGTGACAAACAGAGCACTCTGAATTTCTGCATAGATCTAGTTCACGGGCAGTGGATGAAGCACATCAAGATCCACATGCACTACATATGAGACTTAGTACACAAGGGGATCATCGACCTTCAGTTTTTTCCTTCAACAAAATAGATTGGAGACATCTTCACCAAGACCTTCACTGAGCAGAAGTTCCATTCTATGCGAAGTCATCTTGGAGTGAAGGACATAGTTGCCTAGAAACTGTAAGTTCTTCTTTCTACATGCATTATACTTTGAGGGGGGGGTTTCCCATGAGGTTTTCCCTCTTTCCTTGATTATTTCATTGTATTTTTTGTATTTGGGTACCGAACATGACCTCATTGTTGGGACCCATTCTTTATTTTTACCACAATGATGTTCAAGGGAGGTGTTGGAGTTACTTCATACACCTAGGATTTCTTTTTCCCAAGGTTTTTCCTATGCTTATTAGTCATTATTCAGTCTCCTATATTTTAGGAATAATATTCCTCTAGAGAGAATATTCTTTTCAGTTTTCACTTCAGTTTGATCAGTTGAGTGGAGTCTAGATGCTGCATTGGGATTATCACCATACAGCATCGAGATCATCACCAGCTAATGTGGATTTTCCTTGGGATCATCACTTGACTAATGCATTACCCATGATTCCTTGATCTCCTCCTCACTTCACTCTATTTCAGTTAGTTAACTAAAGACTGAAAGACTAGTTAACTCAGCTAGGTGGCAGTCCACTCCCGTAACTGCCCGAGAGACTAGACTATATGGTTGTTTACTACCATAATTGTTGGTGTGTGTCCATATCACTCTAGACCACCACTATGGTGCGTTGGCTTCTCCTCCAGTGCGCATTGGTTGAGTTATACATAGTATATCATGTGTAAATTATCATTCATTCATTTGGTTAATGAGAATTCTTCCATTCTTTCTCTCATGCTTCTCTTTTGTTCTATTTTCTTTGCAACTATGTATGTCAATTCCTAGCTAGATCTATTCTATGCAGGTTCAACACATTTACAACTATCACCTAGGATCCTCAATACCTACACTCCTTTTTCTACCTTGCCTCCTAGTGTTAGGGTTTGGATCTTAGAGTTTTTGCTTTTTAGATTTCTAGACTTTATGTTAAAACATAGTTTCAACCTCTTGCGATGGAATTTTTGTGAATGAGCATAGAAAACTAATCGAGTCTTCTCATAGATAAGCTACCACCATTCTAACCAGTTTGTATTGCTTTGCATATTTCAATGTTTTCACTATTTCATTCATTAATAGAGTTTGAGTTCCATTGTGTTATTGTGCTCTTTGCAATATTTTGTATTATTTCACTTGTGTTTTATATATTCATTTCATTCTCAACATAATTTGGATCAATGGTATCAGAGAAATATGATCTTTATTTTTTTTTGTGCATGTTCATGATGAAGTCAAGGTACATGGATTTGGGCCTCAAATTAACCAAGCCTAGTGAAGACTTCTCTCGCTAGCTCAAGTGGCCTCACATGGTGGACGGAAAGAAGGATAATGGTGCAATGGAAGCTTATTCTCCAAACTTGCGCGCAAACTGGCTAAATGCAGTGCACACAAGTGATCTCTACAGTTCTAAGAAATTTATGCCAAAATGAAGACTGGTTTCCTGTATTTATACTAATTCTAGCTAACTGTCTGGGCCGACTTCTCATTTTGGGTGCCTATTTACTTAGTATATAATATTTCTTTTGGATGACTTCTTCTCTTGTAGGATAATAACCTAATACCAATTATCCTCTTGAGCCGACTTGTCTTCTAGGGTTATTAGCCAACTCATTAGGGTTTCTTATTTCTTCCCAGAATATTCTATTCTCGTCAAGTTTACACGTGGAGGTAAATACTTCCCGCAGCTACCATAATATCAACACTCCCTCCTAGCTAGGGAGGTATTGAAGGTAATGATATTGAGCACAGACATACCATTTACCCGGTAGCATCAACATAGTCGTATAGACTATCTCATGACTAGATCATGAACGCCATCATCACTATCAATGTCGTTAGCTGCATCATCTCTCGAAACCATACTTCATCTAAGTAATCAGACATGATGTTGGATAATTCACTCACTCCATAGAGTGACACAACAACCATTCTTCATATTCAGACATATTTCCTAGAAAAGTAAATGTCCTGGACCATTTTCCATCTGGGAAATCTCTGTCCATTGATCACCCATCTAGCTGATAATCATTTCCAACACTACCGATAGTCTTCAAGGCAATCAGAACAATATCATTCAATAGAACACAATTGTGTCTATTCATAGTAGTACACAACCACAATCCAGTGGTACACTACCACACCAAGTAGCACACAGATACTTGATCAATGACATATAATCATAATCAGTGGAACACATCCACCACAGTAGCATGCATCTATTGTCCAGAGACATATAGTATCCATAACAATCATTTGATATCAACCTACACAGAAAACATTTTTATGATATAAACTGAATTATCTGAGCCATTCTTCTACTCACATCTGTGAGATCTGGAAGAGTATATTCCCTCATAAAGTCAAACATCAATGATGAGCTATCTGGACTAGTCTTCTCGAGCAAGGAAGAATAATTGTCCTGATTTCTAAGCTTGGAACACTCACCTATCTGGGCCATTCCTCTGACACTAAACAAAGTGAAACCTAGAGAGAATGAGTCTGCCCTAGGGAATGCCTGTCCCTGATTGTTGAACCTGGACCATTCACCTATTTGGGCTATTCCTCTGGCACTAAACAAAGTGAAACCTAGAGAGAATGATTTTGGCGAGGTGGACCAATATTCTTGAACACTACTGAGAGTGACTGTCAAGAAGAGAGACCGTCCTAGACAAAGTGCAACCTGGAGAGAATGAGTCTGCCCTAAGGAATGTTTGTCCATGATTGTTGAACCTGGACCATTCCCCACCCTGGGCCATTCCTCCGGAACTAAACAAAGTGCAACCTGGAGAGAATGAGTTTTCCCTAAGGAATGACTGACTGGACCATTTCCAAAGGAAATGAATGTCCTGCACCAACCTACAAAACAGACCATTCTTCGAATCTTCTCACAACTGTGATCCTCAAAAGAATGATTGTTCAGCGAGGCGGACCAGTCTTCTTGATTAACCATCAAGAAGAGAGATTGTCCTAGACCATTCCCCATGTTAACCACAATGGGAAATCATTGTCTATGGTACATCAGCAATCCATTGAACCATTTTCATTACGAAAATGATTGTTTGATCTGGACCATTTTTCGAACTAGAAAATGCTTGTCCGTCAGAAATTTCAAACCACTCTCTGAACTGGAAAGGAACTGCTCATCCTGGACCATTTTTTGAACTGAAAGATGATTGTCTATAAATCAATAACACATCAGCACTCCCTCCCAACCTAGGAGTCATCTCTTCCTTTTTAATAGGTAAGTCGTCTCCATGAGCTCCAGCTTGAGTACGCAAACTCTTTCACTTTGGACATAGGCTTTACCAAAATGTATGCTTATTTGATCATCTATGGAGATATGTATATTGGAGAACCACTTCTCTTTTATGGACTTCATCATAGAGAATGTAATGATTGATCTCAAATGTACTTCAATCTTTCTGGAACACTGGTTTTCTCTAAAGGATTCATCTAGCTCTGATCAATATAGTATATCATTATTGGATTCCTCTTGGTTTCCTACTAGCTCATAACATCGTGGCAATGGTCATACTGAAACATATCTAGGTGGTACTTCTTCTACCATAATGAGAGTTTTTCATGGATTATCAATCCATCATTCTGAGCTTCGGAGCAACTATTCTGATACAATCTCTCTAATATAGAAAGTCTTCACCACGCTTCTATTGTGCATTGGAGGTTCTTCACCAAGTTGTCTTCTTCCATCTGCATACAAGGGTCTCTTTCTGGTATACCTCAAATCCTTGAGGTTTCTCTACATGTAAACTCCAACCCATGGATATTGTGAATGATATACTGGCTCATGTAGAGGCAAGTCTAGTTTACTTGGAGGAAACAATCATGATGGTTTTCTCCCTCCATCTGGGAGAACTTCTAGTTCAAGATCTCACAATGATTGCATCCATAAGTCTTCCATACATTTTTCTTCATCACACTTTTCCTTTTCTCTGCTTGATTTCTTTTTGGTGAGTTCATATCAGGCTGGTAATCTTGTGATTCTCAATACAATGACTGGTTGTTATGTCTTTTCTTTCTTTCTTGGAATCTTCATGTTCTTCCTCATGTTTCTTATAGATTCCATGCCCAAAATATTTCACTTATTTCTTTAATCATAGAATCACAGATGTGGATGGACAACCAGGGATACTTTTAGGCTTCTTTTTGAAGAAGGCTTCTTCTAAAGTCAAACTGAACACGTATTGTTATTCATGGCTGCTACCATGGATATATACTTCATCATATTCAATGGATCATAGGATTAGATCCCTCATAATCCTTGCTTCATGTATGAGTGCATGTTTTTATTTTGCAAGTATATAATTGGCTCCCTCCATCTAACATAATCCACACTTCCGTCTACATCCTTATTTCCTTCTACAAAGTGTCATAAGTCTTACTCTAATTTCCTCTTGATTGTTGATTTCTGCTTATCTTGCAGCTGTTACTTTTGTAATAACTTCCACATCAATTGTTACCAAGGTTTGTTAATGTACTTCATCCTTACATGTGTATTGCATTGTCTTGTATTCATAGTGATAGCAATCTTGTTGTTCTTCTCTTGGAACATATTTTCTTCTATAAAATAGATTTTCAAGATATGTACAGAAAAACATGGTATATACAAGAACTATGAAGAGTATTGTTACCTTGTTTCAGAAGAAGAAGTCTTTTTCGTCCTACTTAGTCTTATTTGTAGGTTCCTTTTCTTTGGAAACTAATGCTTTGTGTGTCTCCTTCCTTTTCTTTAGCTTAGGACAATGATTCTTGTAGTGACCATACTTTCGATAGTTGAAGCAGTGTATTTCTGACATATCTTTCTCTTGATTTGGCTTCTTCCTTGAACCAAACTTCCTTGTGTTCCTGAAATTCTTGAATCTTGTTGTGAAGTCTTGATCATTGTACTTCTTTTAGGGTTTCTCTTTTGCACTAATCCTTGATTCTTCTTGAGCACAGCAAGTCCAAAGTTCTTCAAATGTAGGATACTCCTTCCTTGTGATCATGCTTGCAAAAAATACATCCCATGTCTTGGGAAGACCATTGAGTACTATGTTTACCAATTCCTTCTCTGAAATTATCTCTTCAATGGCTTTTATTTGATCTATTAACTAAGAGATTCTTACAAAGTATGATGTTATGATGTCATGATCATTCATCTTCATGTCACGGAGTTCATTCTTCAGACTCATTACTTGTCCAATGTTTCTAATAGAGAAGAGGTTTGTTAGGGCATCATACATCTTCTTCGATGAGTCAAGATGGGATATGTAGGGCATCAAGTGTTCTTTTATAGAGTCCACTATAATACTCATGGCATTGATGTCACTGTCTTTGAACTTCTCCATGACTGCTACGTTCTGTTGTTCCTTCTCTTTTCCTTCTTCAAACTCTAGTTCCACCATCTTTCCTTTTACGATATCCAGCACTTTATTCTTGGCAAGGATGAGGAAAATCCTTGTCTTCCACACTCTAAAGTTAGAATCTCATCTAACTTGTTTTCTGACTTCATAGAGTAAGTCATGGAATTTTTGACTTGGTCAACCCTAGATTTGACCAAAAACTCAAACTTGACGTCTTGGCTTGCTAAGAGTACCAGGATATACGCTAGTCTAGGGCGCACTGGTCTATCTAGAAATTAGTTCAATACCTTCACTTAAGGTTCCTCAATGAGAGGGTTAGGGTTTCTACAACTACACCTGCTAGTAAACCTAGCAGCAGTGCTTTGGTGGCTGCTCCTGCTAGAAACCCTAGCAACAGTTCTTCAACGAGCTTAATATCCTTAAGGCTATGCTCCCTTCCAGTGGTTATACTGAATGAAGGAGGTGTGGGCCCATAACCTATTAGAATATGATGGATGTTCTTGTTTTACCATAGACAATATCACTATTGTCACCCAAACATAGGCCGAAGCCACCCTCCGAGCACCTTAACTTTGACAGATAATCACTCCGGAACAAAACCCTAGGCTATATAGACAAACAAAGGGTAGTGCACCTTTATCCAAGGATAGAACACCAAACAAGAGCTTATCAGATAGTGCAAGCCATAACCAAGAGATAGTCCAAGCCAAAACATAATCTGCTAGCTGCAGCAACTGCAACGGCAGCTTCTTCTCCAAACTTGCGCACAAATTGTTAATGTTTATGCCATTATTATAGTTCTTTTCATTTCAATAGATAAGAGAATCATAAGAACAAGATCACTGAGAAATACACATTCACAAGAGACACATCATTTATCCTGGGAAACCCTCTAGAGGAAGAAAACCCAGCAAAAACTTCCTTATCATAAATAGCTTATACAATGTTCAAGAGATAACTCAAACCAATACATTTAGTCCTCCCCAAGAGATGCGCCACTCTTATCCCTCTCTCCAAATGGTAATTGCAGCTTGCCTCGTAAGAGAATGAGCAAGTGAGTTGTGTGTTTGAAGTGAGGCGCTAGCCTCTTATTTATACAAGACTGGCACGTGTGAAAGGGTTTCACTGGCAGGGCCGACCTCTCACTCTGGGTGGGTAAACCCACCTTTAATTAATTATGGGTCTTCAATAATAACTGTTTGGGTTGACTTTTTATTATGCCCTTTATAATTGTCCGATGACCAATCCGCAAAAGGGGATTTGGTCATTATACAATTACCGACATGATTAATCCACAATGGGGATTAATCTTAATAATAAAATAATAATAATAAGAATGCTCTTCGCAGTTACATTATTTAAACACTCCCCCTTAACAAGAAGGGTATTATTCATCAGCATCAGGCGAGAGAGGTCTGTATCATCAGTGGCATCAGGAGGACAGTATCGTCAATATCATCTTGAAACATTGGCTAGCACATTTACGAGTCATCGAAAGTTTTCTTCATCGGTAGCATCATCATTCTCGAAAGAATGCCATCGTCGTCTGCATCAATATGTATAAATTAAATGATACCTCATCACAGCACTAGGCTGGCACATCACAGTACTACACTAGCTCAATGTCACAGCGGTTACGCTGGTAGCTCAGTGTCAGTCACATCTTGCTTTACGTCTAACAACTAGGTCAAAAGCAAGGAATATCATCATCTCGCTTTACATCTAACAACTGGGTCAGAAGCAAGGAATCACAACGTCATGATTTACATCTAACAACTAGGTCAGAAGCATGACTAATCTTTCTTTACGTCTAACAACGAGGTCAGAAGCAAGGAACACATCAACATCTCTCTTTACGTCTAACAATGAGGTCAGAAGCGAGGCATCATCTTTCTTTACGTCTAACAACTAGGTCAGAAGCAAGGAATTAATGACATCATGATTTACGTCTAACAACGAGGTTAGAAGCATGAATCATCTTGCTTTACATCTAACAGTGAGGTCAGAAGAAAGGATCACACAGCGTCATGCTTTACGTCTAACAACGAGGTTCGAAGCATGACTCATCTTGCTTTACGTATAATAGTGAGGTCAGAAGCAAGGAACACACATCGTCATGCTTTACGTCTAATGAAGAGGTCAGAAGCATGACTCATCTTTCTTTACGTCTAACAGCGAGGTCAGGAGATGGGATCACACAGCGTCATGCTTTACGTCTAACAGTGAGGTCAGAAGCATGACTCATCTTGCTTTATCTCTAAGAGTGAGGTCAGAAGCAAGGAATATATATACTCCCCTTTTCAAGGAGGGTCCTTTCGGACTATACCAAGCTTATCTAGAAAGTGTTCAAACTTTACACGAGATAGAGGCTTAGTCAACATGTCAGCAACATGTTCATCCATGCTAATGTACTAGAGCTTCAAGGCTCCTCTCTGTACCATGTCACGGATGAAATGATAGCAGATCTCTATGTGCTTCGACCTATCGTGGAACATAGGATTCTCTGTCATTTTAATGCAGCTTTGATTGTCACAGAGAATCGTGGTTTCTCTCATCTCCAAATCAAATAGGCATGTCAGCAACTTTCGAAGCCATATGGCTTCGCAACTAGCAGAACATGTGGCAATGTACTCTACTTCCGTTGTGCTGAGAGAAATACTAGATTGCTTCCTACTCTGCCATGAGATCATAGTTGATCCCAAACTAAAACAGCATCTGGAAGTGCTTTTTCTGTATGCAACGCTTCCTACCCAATCTGCATCAGTATATCCACTCAATGTGAAGTCATGATCTCCATCATAGTTGAGACCATAATCCATTGTACTTTAAGGTACCTCATCACATGTTTTGCAGACACTAGATGAACATGTCTGGGCTCTACCAAAAACTGACTCAAGGTGTTCATTGCAAAACAGATGTCTGGTCTGGTGTTCATCAAGTACATCAGTGATCCAATAATCTATTTATGCAGTGTGGCATCTATCAAGTCTGATGAAGTATCGACCAGAAGCTTCAGCTTTGCTTCCATGGGAGTATTCATGGACTTGCATTCTAGCATGTTGAATCTCTTTAAGATTTAGACCGTGTACTTCCCCTGGTTAAGGAAGATTCTTTCTGGACTCTGCCATACCTCAAGACCTAAGAAATAATGCATTAGGCCAAGGTCTTTCATTTCAAATTATGCGGCAAGTCTCTGTT
>JZKD02S2247246.1:438830-449067 GCA_000966675.3 Picea glauca
ATAATTAGATTTGTTTATATAATCATTTAATAGTGCGTTTGGTTTGGTTTGCAGGTTAGGCGGGAGGGACTTTGGCCCTTAAGGCTCCAGTGTTTCAACTACAGCTCTGATACCATGTGTAATAGTCGAATTAAATAAACAACCATTTAATTTAGAACAGAGCAGTAAAATTTAAGAGTTACTTCATTTAGCACATTCTCAATCAAATTCATCATAATAATAAAATTTAATAACAAATTAATACAAAAACAATGCATAATTCTTGGTAAATACCCGAACCTGATGCTATTATCCCTCCTGTTGTCTGCAGCTTGCCTCTTTGATCGCTTATGAACACTACCCAAATCCGTTCCTCCCTACCAACTAGGCATCTCCCTAGCTCTAGGATATCAACGGATATCCTGGCCCCCGTGCCCAAAACTCCCAGCAACTCTGGTGCACTGTATCAGTCCTTCTCCCAAAATTTCACTCTCCCTGCCAATCCAGAGCTCTCAAAATTCATCCCCCAACTTCTCGTCCAATGCCTCCCACCAAACTCCTTCCCTTCCTTATCCCTCCTTCACCGACTCTCCCCCCCTCATTTACTCCCTACCTAACTCCTTTATTACCTCCTTATCCCTTCCTTTAATATTTTGTCCTCTCGGGATTAATAGGTTATCCCTTGTTGGGTAYGTAACCTTTTTATAATATATTTTATTAATCTATTAAATCTATTACTCATGTTATTAAATGTAATTTGTAGTTAAATTATTAATTAATTATTCACAATTATAACCTTTAATTAATTAATAACTTACTTAATTAATATCATTAAATCATCTTTGTTTAATTAATACCTTGTTAACACAATTAATCCCCTAATTAGTTTTACTTTATAATTTCTTAAACAATTATCCAACTAGGGTCGTTACAGGATTTGGTCCTTATAAAATTACCGACATGATTAATCCACAATGGGGATTAATCCTAATAATAAAATAACAATAATAATAAGAATGCTCTTTGTAGTTACATTATTTCAACACAAACTGGCTAACTACAGTGCGCACAAGTGAGCTCTACAGTTCTGAGAAATGTCTTCCAGAATGAAGACTAGCCTCTTGTATTTATACTGATTCTAGCTAACTGCCTGGGCCAACTTCTCATTCTGGGTGCCTATTTACTTAGTATATAATATTTCTTCTGGCCGACTTCTTCTCTTGTAGGCTAATAACCTAATACCAATTATCCTCTTGAGCTGACTTGTCTTCTAGGGTTATTAGCCAACTGATTAGGGTTTCTTCTTGCTTCCCAAAATATTATATTCTCGTCAGGTTTACACGTGGAGGTAAATACATCCCACAGCTACCATAATATCAACATCTTCCACTCACATATTTAGGAGAAGGGGAATCCTCTACATTTTATTGTTGATAGAAACTGTGAGAAGAAATCGATCTTAGCACATGTCATCAAGAAGTTCACACTATAAATGACATTGCACCCCCAACCATACATCCTTAGTTGGTCAATTCATGGATGAAACATTTGTGCCAGTGAGCAATGTGCCCTACACTACTAGATCAATCCCTTCAAAGATGAGGTACTATATGATGTTGCCCCACTTGAATTTTTTTATGTTCTTTTACGACAACCATATATGTGGAAGCATCTTGTTATTTATGAGTCTAGGCCCTATAGTTTCATTGTTACTTTGGTAGGTCAACTATACAAGATACCAAAGATATCCTTGACTACCGCAATCTCTTTGGTCATAGCTAAGCAGTGTAGAAAGGTAATCTCTCGAATTGGAATATTTATCCTCTGCATGGTTTGATCAAAAGGCAAATAGAAGATCACCACAACCACTAAGGCCTTTGCAAGGGGTCTCTCTACATATCAAAATCATATGGACAAGATAGCAAAAGAATCTAGAGATATATTCACCTCATCTACATATGTACCTTTACACCATCAAGGAAAGCATGCAATTTATTTGACACTGAGTGCCCCTCTATGTAACATCCCAATACACATATACTCTCTTATGGAGAATAAGTAGATCAAATTCAAAATTCAAGAGCTAATACAAAAGGGTCACATTCAACCAAACCCCTCACCTTGTCAAAGCTCAATTACATTGGTTCAAAAAAAGGACACGTTGTTGGATTACTGAGAGGGGGGTGAATTAGTAATAGAGCAATATAATCATTTTTAACCATATAATCCAAGTGTTGTATCAATGTAGAATTATCATCCAATAACTGTAGAGTAAATAAGCAATGAACAAATGAACAATCATACACATATATAGTACACTAGTGTTTTATGTGGAAACCCAAAGTGGGAGAAAACCACAGAATGCTTTTTCTTATATGTCTTGAAGAATTACATTCATTGGAAGCACCAACTTCCTTTGTTTTCCAGCTGCAACTGGAAGGAGGCTACAACCCCCTAGTTTCTCAGGCTACAACCTGAGGGAAGTTCCAACTCCCCAATTCTCTGACTACAAC
Organism: Picea glauca; assembly: GCA_000966675.3. Classification (NCBI taxonomy): domain Eukaryota; kingdom Viridiplantae; phylum Streptophyta; class Pinopsida; order Pinales; family Pinaceae; genus Picea; species Picea glauca. Next base: position 441,323 of record JZKD02S2247246.1, read on the forward strand.
TAGAACGAGGCTACCACCCCCTATGTTCTCCGACTACAACCGGAAGGTGGCTACAACCACCTATCCTTGCCCCGTCCAACCACCCTGACGTATAAGTAGAATGACGGAACCACTGTCACACTATCACTTTGAGATATATTGCTATAAACATGTACCAATAAACCTACACCAAATGACATGTACCAATAAACATGAACCACGCATCAACCTGTACCTCAACCTGTAATCAACATGTACCATAAACAAGTGCATCAGGCATGCACCAACCTATACCAAACAACCTGTAATCAAACTATACCATAAACAAGTGCATCCAACCATGTACCATTCATGTATCAACTACTCATCAAGATGTACCAGCATCATCAACTATACACCTCATGTATGTGCTAACCCATCAACTACTTGTCTCAACCATGTACCCAACATGTACCTCAACCAAAAGACCTCAATAATTTCATCATCCAAATCTGATTTGTAACTCTATAATATACCTAGTGTATATGATCACATACCTGCAAACCTTCCTTAAATTTAACAACAATGGACTAGAATTTTCATCAAACTTTTCTTTAGTCTCACATGACTAGTTTTGGATTAGTCAACAACCCTAACTTGAAATACTCATAATTTTGTACCTGTAATGAATAAAGATATAAAAATATTACAAAATGTTATTCAATGTGTTTTATGAAATTCCTCCGGGTGTCACTACTTGGAACCTCTCAGAAAAGGAGTTATAACAAAAATGTCATACCTTGTTGAATTTTGGCTTATTCTAGAGAGCGAACTTGTAGAGCGTGCCCCGCACAGAATATTTGTTGTATGGATCTGAAACTTTTACACAGAATACTAAAGACTGTATTCTAACCAACACTTTTGGTCTTACTTAATTTGGATCTGTTATGAAGAATTTATGACATTTTTACCTGAAACACATGTTTTAAACTAGTTTCAGGACTAGCCACAAACCCTATTTTCTACGGAGTGTAACTCCAAAAATGCAACGACCCACAAGATGAAATTTGTACTGCAACTACTTGGATATGATTTCGCAAAGGGATATCAATTTCACAGTCTGAATCATTCTAGAAAAAAATTTATTGCAAAAATGGTGAGATGACCTATAAATAACATACCTTATAAAGCATCATCAAAAGAATTTATCCTCCCTTGAATTTCAGCCTTCTTTACTTCACCTTAGATATCCTTTGGTTACCTCAGTCATCTGTAGATATTCAATATTCTCAAGTGTGATATAAAATGAGAGAGCCTTGCCTCTTATTTATACTTTCATGTAGCTTTCTCAAGGGGCTACCTTTTAACCATCTTAACCCACTTTCCTTGTTTTAGGGTTAACCAACTTCTAACCACTTAGTAATTTGTCCATTAACTTTATTATTTAAATAATTTATTTTGTATCCACTTTGACTTATAGTACACTCATCACTTCACTTTACCTCAAGGGGTTACCTTCTAACCATCTTAAACCACTTTCCTTATTTTAGGGCTAACCCACTTCTAACCACTTGTCAACTTAGTAATTTCTCCATTAACTTTATTATTTAAATAATTTATTTTGTATTCACTTTGAATAATAGTACACTCATCACTTCACTTTATTATTTACCTTATAAAAATCTCTTAAACCACTTTGACTACTTTGACCTTTTGGGGCTACTAGATAACTCGTGAGGGTTCTCCAACTTCACATGGTCATAACTCTCTAACCGTGAGGAGTTATGTGATGTTCCACATACCACTGGAAATGGCATGACATGTACTATCCATATAGAATAGTATTACCTACAAATATATCAAAAATCATATCGTTATCCATCAAACAAACTTGGGTCCATTACCCAAACATGGGTTCTCCAACTTCCTTCAACGGTTGACATCAATGACAACCAACCTTAATCAACAACCCTAAAAAAATCACAATGAAGCACTAGTATCCAATCCCCTCGATTGATGATATCCTTGATCAACCCAAAGGAACCAACTTTTTTACTAAAATTGATTTGAAGTCAACCTATCACCAAGTACCAATTGAGTGAATTGATGTGTGGAAGATAGCATTCAAGTCTAAAGAAAGTCTCTTCTAGTGGTTGGTCATGCCTTTCCACTTGACTAATGCATAAGAAATACTTGTGAAGATGATGGAAAATATCTTATGACCATTCACCAATTTCTTTGTGGTTGTATATCAAAACAATAACATAATATTTAGTAGACCTTGGGAGGAGCATCTAAAGCACATTCAGTTGAACACCTAGTGGCAACACAAGCTATATGAAAATCTAGAGAAGTGCTCATTCGACACACAAAGAATTTAGTATCGAGGATACATCATGGATTAACAAGATTTTCATGTATATCCAACCAAGATTCAAGTCATTCATGATTGCTTAGCCTCGAAGACACTAATTAAGATCCATAACTTTTTTGTCCTTGCCCAATTCTATCGTAGATTCATGTTGGGGTTCTCTCATTTTTCTTGGCCCCTAAGTTGAGTGACCAGGGGTGAAGCCAAGGCCAATTTTGTTCGAACCAAGGAACAACAAAAAGAATTGGAGGTTCTAAAACATTGGCACTAGTCCTCTTTTTTCCATACCTGCAACAATTGTTTAAGTTTTATATTGATGCCTCTAAATATGTTTTCAATGCAATGTTCACTCAGTGTGGACATCTAGTGGCCTATCACAAATACTACTTTCTATAACATGATAGAAATCCGAATACAGAAGTCCCTGGCTCAATCAATCAATCAATAGAGAAAAACAGAACTAGCTTCATAAACAACATCCCCAAAAGTGTGATAAGACTAGAAAAACTCTATGACTTTCGAGACAAGTTTAAGAAGGTGACAAATTGTAAGACTAACAACTCATCAATGCAATTTCAAGTGATAAATTTGAGATCAGATTACACACCTCATAACATCAACCTAGGAAAGAAATGTTCCCTTGAAGAACAACAAGCCTTCATAGTGTTGTTTAAATAATACAAAGACATATTCGCTTGGACATAAGATGATCTCAAGACCTATGACACGAAGATCATTCAACACGGTATACCTATGAAGCCACAAACTAAGACTTTTCAGTAGAAGCTGAGGAAAATGCATCGAAGCTTGGAAACACAAGTAAAAGAAGAACTTAACAAGCTGCTAGCAACTAGGATAATATTCCTAGTCATGCACACACAATGGATCTTGAATCTTGTACCTGTAAGGAAGAAAAATGGGGACATAAGACTCTGTGTTGATTTCAAAAATGTCAATAAAGCTTCAGAGAAAGATAATTATCCAGTGCCTCCTATGGAGAATATTCTTCAGTGTGTTTTCTGGTTCCTAGATGCTTTCATTATTAGATGGTTTCTCTATTTACGATAAGGTTTTAGTTGCCCATGACGATCAATTGAAAATTGCCTTTCGAACCAAATGAGGGACTTATGCTTACAGAAAAATGATTTTTAGATTAATAAATGTAGGAGAAACCTTTTAGAGAGACATGGACATAGATTTCAGGGGACTTATTGGTAAATGTGTAGTAGTATATTTACTTCATATCATTGTATTCTCAAAAAACAAGCTAGATCATATTAGTCATCCGAGGAAATTTTTCAAAAAATGCAAAAGGTATGGAATTTTACTCAACCCCAAAAAATTGGTATTTGATGTTGATGAAGGCAGGATGTTGGGTTTCATTGTACCCAAAGAAGTAATGATGATATAACCCGAAAGGACTAAAGAAATCTCTAAAATACCTCCTCCCCATAATAATAAATCCATGCAATCCCTTCTCGGTAAAACAAATTTTGTCAGGAGATTTGTTCCCAGTATTGTTGAAACTATAAAAACACTCCAAGACATGATCAAGAAAGATGCAGAGTTTAAGTGGGGACCTAAAGAGAAAGTAGCAGTTGAAAAGATCAAAATAGAAATAACTCAGGCTCCAACATTAGTGAGTCCCAACTTCAACAGAGATTTCATATTATACATGCATGTTGTCGATGTTGCATTTGCAACTATCTTGACATCGAAAGATCAAGATGGGAATGAATACCCCGTTGCCTTTATGAGTTCCAAATTGAAAGGAGAGGATTTAGATTATCTTGAATTTGATAAACAAACCTATGTTTTTTTCAAAGTGATCAAACACTTCAGACCTTACCTAATTAAATCCAAAACCAAATTAATTGTCCCTTACCCAAATGTGAGAAATCTCTTCATACATAAAGATCTAGGAGAAAAGAGAGAAAAATAGATAACAACCCTTCAAGAATATGACCTTGATATCAAACCTACTAACATTGTCAAGGGGCAAGGGCTCTGCAAGCTAGCAACTGAATTGGCATATGAAAAGGTAGAGGAGGATGAATTTTGCCAAGATCAAAGTCTATTTGAGAGGGAAGATTGTGATATCCCTGTCACTGGGGACCAATGGTTTTATAAGATGAAATATTATGACTCATGGAAATGCTCCCCATTATTTAGATCCTAATAAGAAGAGAGCCCTTGGACTTAATTCTACATAGTATCAGCTCATCTAGGGAGTGCTCTAACATAGAAACTATGATGGTGTTTATTTGAGATGCCTTGAAAAAAAGAACGTTGATAAAGTACTATATGAACTTCATGATGGGCCTGTTGGAGGACATTTTGGAGGTGATACTACAACCCATAAAATACTTAGATTTGACTACTATTGGCCTACCTTGTTCAAGGATTCTCATGCATATGCAAGAAAGTGCCAAGAATGTCAAAAATCAACTAGAAGGGAGAAGAATCCTACATTTCCGCTACAACATGTCATCATTGAACGCCCTTTCCAACAATGGGGTCTGGACGTAATAGGGGAAATTAATCCCAACTCTTATCTGTTACATAAATATATCTTGAAAATTATTCATTACTTCACAATATGGACAGAAGCAATACCTCTCAAAGCAATCAATGAAAATTAGGTGATATCATTCCTTGATTCCTTTATTATAACCATATTTGGCATTCCAGAATCACTAGTTTTTGACAATGCTAAATACTTTTTCTCTTTGAAATTGACTGAATATGTGCTTGATAAGAATATTAAAATTAAATATTCAACAAATGAGTATCCTCAAGGAAATGGGCTATCAGAGTCTACTAATAAAAATCTGATCAAAATATTGAAAAGAATTGTAACAGAACATCAAAGGAATTGACATCTAGCCCTCCCTAATGCTTCTTGGACTGATAGAGTGAAAATAAAAACTTATCTAGGGAATTATCCTTTCTTTTTAGTGTATGGAGAAGAAGAAACCCTGCCCACTCACACATTCCTTCCTTCCCTACAATTATACTTGTCTTTCCAAGATGAAGAGTGTCCAGTCATGCAACAAAGATTAAATATACTCCTTAAATTAGATGAAGAAAGGGAAACAAAACCTAATGCAACATCAAGAACTGGTTAAAAGGTGGTTTGAAAAAAATTCAATGGGTAACAAAGATTTCCAAGAAGGTGATTTGGTGCTTAAATGGGATAAAGCCAATGAAATGAAAGGAAAACACACAAAATTCCAAAAACTATGGCTAGGCCCATACCAGATCAGTGAGAATATCATACCAGGAACCTTTAGACTCAAATCATTGGAGGGGGATTTGGAGGAGCTCCTTGTCAATGGAAATTTGCTCAAAAGATACTTCTCCTAATCACCTTTGGTGATTTAGCATTGTACATAGTAGGTTTCTTTTGAATTTTACCCTACTCCCTTTTGTAGTATTTGCTTCAATCGATGTTTTCCTTTTTATGATTTTCTTTTGTTCATTGAACTTTCCTTTTTGGTCCTTCTTTAGTTCAGAATAATTCTATGTTCAATATCATTGATTAATCAATAATATCCATGGCACAAAATCAAGACTATTTAACAAAGATCATACAATCCCCTGCGAAAGTACCTCTTCATGATGTTGAAGTGATCAGATTACCTTACCATCAATGCATATCTAGACAATTGAATGGTCATACAGAACAAAAGCAACTTGTTTTACTTGTTTCCAAGGAGAAACCTCATATCAGTAAGATTAACACTTTTAGACAGTTGATGACATATATCTTTTAACTGTGTGATCACCCTCATACCAAGTTGAATTAAAACACAAATTCAGGAAGATTCCTAGCTTTAGATGTCTTCTGCATAATTACAGTGACACTTCCTTTTACCATTCTGGACATTGAAAATTCATTTGTGACTTATGTGATTGGACCCATGAAGATAAATCATTGAATAAGACTCGTATATCAAAGCAACTCGGGTATCACCCCACTTCCTAATCACATGTTGACGTTTGAATCTATCAAGACTGAAACGACAACCTCACGAGAATATAAATATTCCGCTGTGTTTTTATAGAGGTGGTACTCCTTTGTTTTTCTTTCAAGGATTTTTCTTTGGATATCTTATATCAAATAATATATAATTATGTCAAATGACAAAATCCAAATCTTTATCGCCCAAAAAAATTGAAAAATTAAATTTAATGGGAGAATTCCTAAGAGATGGACCAGGAACCTCAAGCATCACACATATTGAAAATAAATTACAGAAAATAACAAACATTTCTCACATCCGTCACAATTTCATATTTTTTTATCACATTCAAAATAAAAGTAGATGGTTCAATCGCATAAGAGAAATTTGAAAGAGTACTACCTATTAAGATCAAAAAGGAGAATTTGAAGTCAATTTCAAATATCTTATGCTCAAAACTCAGAGTTATAAAATACAATCAAAATCGACTCTGAAAGCATTCTTTGGGATTTCTCAAAAATAATAGAGTTTATTACAATCTTAGAAATTTAAAGTTGTTCGACCATAAATGGACTAGGATTGGGGCTCCCGTGGACCACAAAATATATACAAGAAGTATGAAGAAGAGAAAAGAGTCTAGAGAAAAGTGTGAGCAACAAGATCTGCAAAGAAAACAAAAGGGAAATTATCAAAACTTGGTTATATTTTTCTAATGAAAGAATAAACACAACTAGATAAATCTTGAGAAGGAAGAAAGTATGTGATCAGTACGGACTTACTGTGATGGAGTCTCCCTCTCTCATTATTTGATGCTTATTGTGTCTTTTATTTTGTCCTTTTTTGTAGTTGGTTGGGTAGTTTCGATAGTTCCCAACTGATCCTCTTCGGTTATCTTTAACAAAGCTCGTTTTAACCATTCTTCAATATAATCCTTCATTGGGGCAACATTAATCTCTTGTCTAATCCTTATATCAAACAAATCACTTTCTAACTCCCTTAAATCAAACGATATTTGATGTAATGAAGTTTCAATACATTCATTTTTGTTTGAATAACTAACCAACCATTTATCAATTTCATCTTCATTATATTCTTTTATACTATTGAACTTTTTCGTGGTGTTGGTAGCCAATTCACATTTTTTTCCACTATCTTATAAGCTGCCTACACCAATGTTTTGCAAACATTAATTTCTCGTCGCAATTTTCAAATAAACGACACTTTTATTTTTGCGACATTTGCACATTTACCTTCGTTGTTGTTTTCACGACTGTAAGCGTGAAAACTTGGTCTTTCGTGATCGCATTAAAATCATTATTTGAATTGTCGTTATCCTTCTTGTCGATATGCCTAATGCGCTTACATTTCACTTATCATTATGCAGCTGGAAAAACTTTCACACTTTACTCATTGGACATTCTTGGATTGATTGTGTGACTTTGTTTCATTGA
>JZKD02S2247247.1:0-10800 GCA_000966675.3 Picea glauca
TATATAACTGCTCATTTAATAAAGAAGATTAACCTTCTGTTCATTAAATTGGAACAGGATAATTGTTGTACATAATATGAGAAACATAAAACATAGGCATCATATAAATCTAATCGCATCAATCTGTAATAAACTGTGATATATAAAGTAGTCACAATTCAATTGCAAATCAAAATGAGCAACACTTGAATGAAAATATGATATATCGAAGATAAAGTTGTACCAACATCAACCTTCCATTCAAGTTTGTCAATCATAACCCATAGTTTATGTTCCCAATTCTCGATGGTCCTTGGTTTACAAAATAATACATTTATAAAGGCCACGGGATCTAAAACATTCCTGTGGAAATCATCAAATCAGTTCCAAAAATTATGGGGAATACAATCTCCCAAATTCCCATTGTTATCCAAATCTAACATCCTAATCTAAAACCATGTAAAGAAATAGAATGTTCAGAGATGCCACTAGTGATCCAATATCCTTTAGAATTTGTATGTACCTCGGATTCAGGGATTCGTTTTGATCAAGCTATTTTTGAATTGACAATGGCAGTGGTCGCCTCTACATTTTTAAAGACAACAGAGTCTGTGGTCTTCTGTCTTTTATCATTACCTTGCAATCTGTCGTTTTCCTTACTTAGCACATTCACTCGGTCCTCCAAGGACTTGATCTAAGATTGGAGCAAAGGAACGTCTGTATAATATTGGTCGAGCCACGACTTACATTCATTGCACTATGGTTGAACAGGTTGTTTATCCATAGGTGAGGAACTTCTTAATTGACCAGCAATTTCTCTGTCTATTTTGATCCCAGGGAAGTTGGGGTCGTCTCTAAGACATGGTGGGAGGTTCGTCACATAGTCATAGGGCTTAACTGAGCAAAGTCTGTGTTAGTATGGATACTCTTCGGTTAGAAACCGTTCAATTTCGAAATCGTAATCTTCACTTAACATAATTGGTTTTTGGTCTGTGTTTTCTTTAGGTTTATTACGAGCACACTGTGAGACCCAGCGCGCAGCCTTTTTACCCTTGTAATTGATATCACTGTTACCCTTACCCTTTTTCCTTGCAAACTTTTTAACAGGCTTACCGCCATCTTTTGGACATGAATYAGGCAGGGTGTTGGGTTGGGTAGTGTTCTGGTAGGTCGAGGGTTCAACAGAGGGMAAGAGCRTAGGAGGGGGAATGACAGGCCCGACAAGGGTTTCTGTAACAATGGATTTGTCAACTTGTCCTATTTYAGAACTAGCAAAACCATTCCTTAACAAAAAATCATCCCAACAATCGCCATTCAACTTCAACTGATGAACCATAATAATTTTAATTAAACAGTGGTGGAAGAGGCTAGAGTCGGCTTTCTCCCTTTTGAAGCACTTAGCCATTTTATATAAACTCCGAAGGAGAAAATACGGCATATTTAAGGGAAAATATATGAAACTCATGAGCAGTCACAGGTGGTATAGGAACACTAGACCATATCTACCCTCACATGTAACAAACTGCTTGATAATAGCCAAAAAATCGTGCCATCTAGATTTAAGAGTTGTAACGGGCATACCTTTGTCACAGTTGTTAATCTTCCTTGAGATAAACAATAGTGGCTAGGGTACTTCGTCAACCTTTGAATTTTTAAACCATGTTTGTCCCTCGGCTAGCAGACCAGTGGTTGAGCTAAGGAAATCCTCGTTCAATTCAAGCTGGACGTCCCCAATTTTGGCTCTGCACCCATCGAATGTAAGTGCAAATTTTTGAGCAACTGCCAGGTTGAAACCCTCGAAATTCTCAACAAAGACCCGCCAACCATTCCTCTCAAGTTCCTCTCGGGCATTATCAAACAACAGCAAAGTTTGGACACCGTTGGGTTCGATTCGCACTACAGGAGCCATAGCTAATATCACAAAATCAACAGGGTATTTGGCGATAGGTTTTGACAGGGTAGACACAGAACCATTGTCCCGAAGCTTCCCCAACACAACGCAAAGGAAACCTGAAATGCAAGGGCAACGCGTTAATGTTATGCGTGCGAGGATGGTGGAGTAAATTGTGACCATGCATGAATATCATGTCAGGATGTACTTGGAACGGCGCCTTGGTGTAATGGTACATTCAAATCACAACAGTGCATATCAAAAAGAATTTTAATCAACATGTCAAATGAATTATCACATAACCACGATTTGACCCAAAAATCAATGTGTTCAATCAAACCATTGCGTCAAAGATTTTGTAAACCAACACCATATTAACAATAATCAAAAGCATAAATGTTTGGTGTTTTGATAAATATATGACCAGTTGTGTGTTTGAGGTCAAAGAGTTATAACCACATAAACAAATAGGTTCATGATAAACCAAATGATCATTTTAATGTAATCAACATGAATTCTAACTGTGGATTTTCACGCTTGTAGTCGTGAAAATGAAAACGAAAAGCAGGTATGTAAAAGCAAAAGATAATGGTATCATTTAAAAAGTTGCGACGAGTAATGAGGGTTTAAAAACCTTGTGTAGGAAGCTTGTAAAGAAAAAGATAGAGATTAATATGGCTTCCAACACGTTCCTGTGATGAAAGGTCTTGACACTCCATGTCACAAACTCCGAAATGGAGCTAGGCTTCTCTAGCTCTGCTCTCCAACTCTCGACGATGTGACCACGAGATAAGACCACTGGCTAGTCCTTTGAGTGCTTCTTTCTTCAGATCAATGATCAAGAAATTTGATGATTCGACGGTCCAGATCTTTTCGTGATTTTGCATATCGTGAGTTCGAAGTGTAAGAGCACCTCCTTCCTTTGACTTTCCAATCATTGCAAAGATGATATTTCGTCACGTGTCTTCTGGATCCAACGAATGAGATTATATCACGATTTCGCAACTTCACGGGCCTTCGTCATGCCTGATCAATAGTCCACGATATCCCTTTGATCAACGACTCAGATTACATCGTGGTTTCTCATTTCGCGATTTCAAAGGATAGAGAACCTCCTTTCTTTGACTTTCTAGTCAGCGAAATGCCAATTTCTCGTCATGTATCCTACTTGAAGATGGATGGTCCTCCTGCTTTCGAGATTTTGTAGGCCCGCTTCATCTTGTGCGTAAATATCGTGCTCCTTCTTATGGATCCAACGACAGTTGGTCTTCGAGCTCAGATCTAATTCCTGGGATCTGTTCTCTTCTACTGCACGTTAATCCTATCTGAATTCAGATATAACGGTCATCGGGGATTCTGGATGAGGTCCAACGACCACCATTTCTCTTCATAGTTGATATTTCCATTGCCATACTATAATCGCTCTGCTGATCGTTCTGATCTTTGCCATCAACGGAAAACACGCATACTCTACCCTGTCTGATAACATTCCAACAATGTGGATTCAAACTAGAAGAGATCCAAAGAAGAAGTGGCTACAAATGAGGTACTTCACAACGCGGGAGGAAGTAGAATGGATAGTGAAGGACTGGCACGCGAAGTGTAAATTTCCAGTAACACAACATAAAGGAACAAAACCTAAGGAACAAGTAGAAAAAGGTCCATCAAAGAAGACAGTTAACCCAACAAACAATACAAGGAAGGCTCAAGACCGCATTCAAACCTCATGAAGTAGCACAATAGTAAATAAGACAAGGAAGAAAGACATTGTGTCAAGGGAAGAAGTGAAAGGAGATAGAGAGAAGGTAAAGAGAGATATCTCTCAAAAGAAGGAGACACAAGAGGACGAAACAGGAAAGAAGAAAATTGAGGTGCAAACCTCAACCAAAAATAAGAAGAGGACTGGAGAAGAGGAGGGGGAAATAAGAAAGAAAATGAAGTACCACAAGAATCCCCTAGTACTCACTATCACAGAATACGATGAAGAATTCATTGCATAAAAATTCCAAGATAGAGGGGAGAATGAAGTACTTGCAGCAGCAGTACAATGAGAGGAAATTGTGGAGAATTTAGTAGAAGTGCATGACATTCTAGAGAGACTATAGACAAGTACAATGCATGATCCTACAATGCAACAGAAATAAAAAAACACAGGAAGCACCATTACAGAAAGAATAAGAAGAGACAAGACACACATTAGTAAAGAGCAGTGGCAAGTTCAAGGTTACACAAGACATGTTGGAAGTAGATGAGAACACATCACATAAACATGTGAAGGACCTAGAATATCTAGAGTTGGTTCTGGCGCACATACCCACAAAGAAATTATATGGGTTACAAGTGAGCGTGATGCAATAGGTCCAGTCTAGAGCTAGGGTGGATGCCACCAACCTAGATATATCTAGGGAGGTTAAGGAGATACTGTAGGTAACTTGTGAAAAAATAACACTAGATAATGAGGAGGAGAAACAATTTGTCGACAAACTAGAGAAGAAACTCACAGAAGTATACAACAACATACCAAACTACGCGCAGGACCTAGAGGTCACAACATAAGGAAAGATGCAAAATATTGTGCATACAATGGACAGATATAAGCAGGAGATAACAGAGTTAATAGAAAAAATTACTTTAAGCACACCCCCAGAAGTGAGGGAACTGAGAGAGAAGGAGGCTATTGTGCACATAGATAGAATAACGCGGGAAGCAAAATAATTTTTGGAATTGTATGAAAATACTGGTAACATATGGATCAACCTGGAAGAAGATGGCAGGATCCAACATCTGGAGTAGAGAGAAGAGAAGCTTAATGTTGCAGTTCAAGATTTGAAGCAATGACATAAGACAATGCCCATATCCCTGAGACTGAGGGCCACACAGGAGATGAAAAACCTGAAGGAAGAGGTAAAGGTCACACAAGAAGAGAAACAAGCACGATAATCCCAGTTGGAGTCCCTAGAAGAACAAGCAGTACAAATGATAACAATGATGGAAACAGAGAAAGCTAGCATGGAAAATGCACATGCAAAAAGAAGGGAAATGTTGAAAGAGCACATGACAGCGTAGGATGTGGAGATATTGGCAGAAAAGAGTGCACAGGCAAAAGAGAAAGAGACAAAATTGGAAAAAAAAGTTTCATGCACTGGAGGTAGTGTTGCAGTAAGTGAACCAAGTCTGAGTGGCTCGGGACAAGCCACACATTAGTGTTGGGGGCATGTTGGAGCAGGCATTTTTGGGAGTAAGCGTAGTAAGCAAGGAAACATGGAACAAAGGGAATAGTGCATGCCAAAAAAGAAGGAAGGCCAGTGCGACAAAAGGGAAAGGAAACAACACATGACAGGATTTGCGGAAATCCGACGCATATGTGGACAAACCTAGCCATGTTAGGGTTAGGGTTTTGGAGTCATATTGTAAGGGTTTTAACCCATTTTGTAGTATAAATAAGATGTATGATCTAGATTGAAGGATGATCTTGAGAGTGTTATCATATATTTATCTTTTTGGTGTCCTTGTTGAGAGAGAGTATCATACTTTTGGTAGAGCCTGTAGTTTGATGAGAGCTGCAGAGCTTGGATGGAGTTGATGTAACTAAGGGTTATGTCTCAATATGTGGAGCTTGGTGTGATGTTGGTTTGCCTCACCACTATTCACTTATCCTATGATTTAATGCACGCAATGCTATTTTGATGAAGAAGAAGAAATAAAAGGAATATCTTTGTGGACGTAGCCCCGAGGGGGTGAACCACGATAAAACACTATGTTGCAATGTGTCTGAATATTTTGTTATTTATGCAATTATGGTTAAATGGTTAGATAAATGAATGGATTTAATTACAACACGCACTAGAATATGTATGAATAATGAATGAAATAGTAGATTTGAAGAATGGTATAATATAATGCATGTTAAAGTAGAAATAGAAGTAAGAAGAACAACTCGAATCCCTTCTATGTCTGCAGACACCTACATCCTGCAATCACCCATAAACCATCTCGGGTGAGACTACACTGTGCACTCTATGCGTGGTGTAGACTTTTGGTTTACCAAGAGGGCCAATGGTGAAAAGGGTTTTTTTGGAGAACTAGGGTAGAACCCAGGTTAGCCCATACATCCAACACATGATAATTGTTACTTCTTTATAGGAATTAAAATATATCTCTTTACTTAACCCCAATGAAATATATGTACAAATGAAATATAAACACCCCAATAACATAAATATTAGATATCATGCCTTGACAAATATAGACTACTGCCTTCAAATTCTTCTAATTAAATTTCCCTAGATTCAATTTACAAACCTTCCTTTGAGAGGCTATTTTATTTAATGTTTAGTTCTATAAATAAATGAGTGAAGATTATTTTTACAAACACTCTAGATGACTCCTTTAATTGATCAACTAAATATGATGAGTAAACATTTTTAATATGGATTTCTCCATTTATCCATTTTATGAATAAAGATGAATATACAAAAACTTGAAGATGTGTAACCCCTTTTTTAGCAATAATTTTTAATAAGCATCTCAAGGCCGTCAATTTTTCAAAGTTGTTAGTTCTTGCCCCTAATATTGCTTTATATTTTATAAAATGAATATCAATGAACTTGGAATTCATTAGATGTTTTTTATTAGTGTAGGCCAAATATTGTAAGTGAATAAGTCCTAGTTGTCTAGTAATTTGATAAACAAATTCATTCTTGAGGATGTTGGAATATTGAGAGGGGGGTGAATCAATATTACATGATAATCATTAATTTATTTTACCACAGTTTATTTTTAATCATAATATATAATTAAACAACAGTTAATCATGAAATTCACAATAAACAAAGATTTAGCTTGGAAACCCAAATGGGATAAAAACACAAAACTTTCTTTATAAAAAATTGTAAGCACCAACTTACAATAGACACCAATTTGCAATAATATTTACAGGCACCAACCTGCATGGGACACCAACCCCCTTGTTGAGCACTAGTTCAGCCAATGGACACCAACCCAAAGAATTATTGTTCATAGGCACCAACTTGTAGGATACACCAATCCCCTTCCTTGTTCCACCTTTCAACCTTGAAAAGTTTGTAATTCGTAGTTTTCTTTAGAAGACCTCTCCAACATGCTTCATCCTATGTGTCATCAAACCTCATATAATCTTCATCACTTCCATTGTTCCATACAAACCTCATAGCCTCAATTATTCACACTCCACACACCTCACACACACCCTTTCAACATTAATTTTGGAATCATTATATATTCAAGCTCATAGACCAAGAATTTATTCTCAACCAAATCATATTTAACAAGTTGGCTCCATGTTTCCATTAAAACTAGGATTAAAAGAAAATCCTTCCAACTGGTCCCAAATTCCTTCCTTGTTTCATGCATGGGCTTGCTTACCATTCATGGCACAAATATCACCACTCAACAACTGTTGGATATCACTGTGAATAATATCTCACGTCGATCTTCTCACTTCCCATTGAATTAGTAGTCTTATGCAATTACCCTTTGCCATTCAAAAATCATCTGATTTGGATCTCATATTGATCTCACCCGTTGATATCACTCTGTCTATGTATTATAATTACAATTCACAATATCCATCCAATCATTCCTAGATAGATCACAACTGTAAGGCACCAGATCTATTATAATAGCTAAAAACAAAAATATTGCAAAGAATAACAGTGGAACAACACAATAGATGAAACCATAGCACCAAGATAATACCTTATTGATAGGAAACAATGTTCACTTACCTCTTCAAGGGGGGAACCTCCAGCAAAGAAACGCTCTATTACAATAATTCTCAATACAAAAATTATCATACCCTTGACTCCTATTTATACTAAATCTATCTACCAAAAGTACAATCTAGAGGAATATCTTCTATAAGCGGAAGTTTCTATTAGGTCTTCTTATATTTTCCTTATTCTTCCTTATTACTAGGCCTTATTAATATTGTCCTTTATTACATGGAAAATATATTATTCTATCTAAGTGAGGGGTTAGGGAGGTTAGGTCCCTAACATGCCCTCCCCCTTAAAAAAAACCTTGTCCTCAACGATTGAGATGAGTAAATTGTTGTAGAATGGTAGCTAGCTCCCAGGTGGCATCTGCTTGAGTTGTATATTTCCACTGTACTAACACTTCTTTGATGGTTCCCTGATGGATATGACACTCACGTTGGTCCAAGACTTCTTGTGGCTGCAACCATATGGAGCCTTCTTCATCCAACTCGAGAATGTTAGTTTGAGTTTGGCACTTAGTTCCAATCACTTTCTTTAAGCAGGAGACAAGAAAAACAGTATGGATCTTAGAATGACTGTGAAAATATAACTGATAGGCCACATGTCCCACATGCTTGTGAATTGTATAAGGACAATACAATTTGGGCACCCTTTTCTGACAATGTTTAGCCTTGAGGGAATTCTGCTTATAAGGTTGCAGTCTAAGAAACACATGGTCTCCTTCAACAAATTGACGTTCGAAGCGAAATTGATCTACTTGTTGCTTCATGAGATTCTGAGCCATGACCAAATTTTCTTTGAGGGTACGAAGAATGCAGCATCAACAGAAGATTCAGATCTCTATTGATTGGTTGAACTAAATAAATCAATCTTGTCTATTGTAAACATGGCTAAATCAATAAGCTCATATGCAACCAAGCATGGCTTCAATGTCATTTGTTGTTGTTGTTCAAATGGTAAGATAATCCAATATCGTTATCATTGGATCGATGGGGCCTTTTCCTATATCGTGTATGATTGATAGGGTATTTCTTTCTTTGTCCCCCGGTATTGACTATGTGGGAATTGGCACCTACCTCGCTACAAGTAGAGCACCTAGTTTACCTTAATCCCAGTAAAAAAAAAAGCTTATCCACCAACATAAGAACCATCTTGCCTAGCATCAGTGTAGAGCCTCACAAACTCTAAGAGTTTGGTCAATCATTTGGACCTTCGAGACATTGGGCATGGATGAGAGAACTGAAGGTGGATTTTGTCCATATATTTCTTCAAAAGGAGTCATGTGAGTATCTGTATGGTAAGAAGTGTTGTTGGACTTATGGGCTGACCCAGGTTCTACCTTAGTTCTCCAAAAAAACCCTTATCACCATAGAACCTTCTAGTAAACCAAAAGGATACACCATGCATAGAGTGCATAGTGCAGTCTCACCTAAGATGGTTTATAGGGGACTACATGACACAGATTTCTACAGTCATGGAAGGGATTGTGGGATGTTATTTCTTACTTATTATTTCTACTTAACCATGCATTCTATTATACTATCAGATCCATTCATTCATTTGCATAATTAATCTAGTGCCTTCTGTAAATAAATCATCTATCTAACCATTCAATGATAACCACAGAAATAGTAACACATTGAAACACATTGCACACATTGTTTTACCGTGGTTCACCCCCCCATGGGGCTACATCCACAAAGATATTATGCTTCTTTTCTTATTCATAAAAAGGTGATGTGCACTTTACATCATAGTAAAGAGTAGTGAGGCAGACCATGATCACACCAAGATCCACAACTTGCGACCTGGCCCTTAGCTACTTCAACCTCATCCGAGCTCTACAACTCTCAAAATAGACTCCAACTCACAAAGAATCCAAAATAGGTTCTCCAAAATAGACAAGAAACTAACAAAGATCAATAAATTCCTATGATAATGATTGATTATATTATAATATCCCTCATGCCCCTAATTTATATTAGAAAAATGGATTATAAATCCTTACAATACATCCCAAAACCCTAACTCTAACTAGGCTAGGTTTTTCCACATTTGCGTCGAATTTTCGCAAATCCTACCGCGTGCACTGCTTTTCCTCAAAATGTGGTGCATTGTTTTGCCTCACTTGCTATGCTACTCTCCAAACATGTCTTCTCCAACAGGCACCCAACAATAACATGTGGCTCGTCCCGAGACACTTAGTCTCAGTGCACTCTTTGTAGCACTACCTCAAGCACATGAAACTTCTTTCCTAATGTTGTCGCTTTCTCTTTGGCCTCTGCGCTCTTCCCTGCTAAGGTCTCAAAACCCTACATTGTTATGTGATATGTCAACACTTATTTTCTTTCTGCAAGCGCCTGCTCACATCTTCCTTTTTCTATTTGGAGCTCGTCTATCATCCCTTCTACTTGTTGTTGAAATGGCTCCAACTGAGTCTGCCTAGCTTATTTTTGCTCCTGCACAGTCTTTGCTTCTTCTTGCAATTTTTTTAGTTCCTGCATGACCTTCATTCTAAGGGATATATCCATGTTTTTCTATCTCTTCTTCAAATCCTGAACCACCACATATAATTTTTCCTCCCTCTGCTCCAATTTCCGGATCTTTTCATCCTTTTCTAGGCTTGTCCAAACATGTGCATTCCTATACAGTTCTGGCACTTCTTTAACCTCCTAATCTATAGTCTCTACTGTTGGAAGATTGGTTGTTGTCATTGATGTCAACCCTAGTCATGGGTTTTGGACCGCAAGATTGATGAAGGTATTTCGACATGAAGGAAAATGCACATGCAGATACAACATCCATGGATGGATAGTATACATCATGTTGTTTCTGGTGGTATGTGGCACGTCACATGGATCCTCATGGTTTAGGAGAAATGAATTTTTGAAGATGACAAAGTGAATTGAAAAAGGAAGTACATGTAGGCCCTGAAAATAATTAAAGAAAATAATTACAAAATAAGAAAGTGTCAGGTCGGACCTAATGTTAAAAGGGAGTGACATAAATGGTATAAATAAATATCATTATACATTCATTGGATACACGTCGAATTTCATAGGGAAGAAGAAGTAAAAGAAGGCCGGATTTCAAGGGAGGATGAAGTATTTTGGTGATGTGTTCTAAGGTATGTTATTTTCAGGTCATCTTACCATTTTTGATATAACTTTTTTT
>JZKD02S2247247.1:14706-30422 GCA_000966675.3 Picea glauca
CTTATACTATTGTTCATTGCTCATTGGATATAATTGAATGGTTTAAGTATAAGTTGGAAAAGGTTTTTAAATTGTACTTGATACTGATTCACCCCCCTCTCAGTATCAACATCTACATGTGCACTAGCGTCTTGCTCTCTCTTCTCCCACACTTTTGGAGTTTTACTCAGAGTTAACTTCTCTGTTAACTCCGCGATTTATTGCTTATATATCTCCATGGTTTGCACAAGTTGTTGTATCTTCACTTATGTTGTAACCTTTTTTGTCTGCGTGTAGTTGGGTATACTCATGTATATTTCTATGAGCTTCTTCTCTAAATTGTTTTTCGTTGCTTCTTTTACTCATTTTCTAGCGTGATTTGTTCACATGTCACTTGTATAATCTCCTTTACCTCGCGATCGATCACTATGTTGGCAGCATCCACCCTAGCTATGGATTGTGCTTCTTTCATTACACTCGCTTCTAGTCCATATAACACCTTTGTTGGTATTTTTGTCAGGACCAAATCCATATGCTCCACATCCTTTACTGGTCTCTACAATGTATGTTCATCCATATCCAACATTTCTTGTGTGGTTGTGAATCTATCTCTGCTCACTACTATTGTATTCATGTTCTCTTCCTTCTCTTTTTGCGCTGATGATTCCTGTTCGTTTTATGTTTGTTGCGTTGTTGGATGATGTGCTATATTTAGTTTTAGTCTCTGCAATATGTCGTGTATCTCTACTAATTTTTCCATGATCCCTTACCTTTGCACCTCTACTACACGTACTACATCCTCTACTATGTCTTAAAATTTATCTGCTACCAACTTGGCATCATCCTCTGTAATGGTGATAGTTGGAGGATTTTAATGATACTTCATCTTTTTCCTAATTTGTGCCTCCTGTGCTCCTGATATCTTCTTAGTTGGGGTTGAGGTCTGCACCTCGGTTTTCATTTTTGTTGTTTCCCCATGTTTTACTTCCTTTGGATGAGAACTATCCTTCTTTCCATCCCCTTTTACTTCTATCCTTGATACTATCTCTTTCTTTCTTGGATTTTTTTTGGCTACGTTGCTTCTTGAAGCTTGGTCGCGCTCTGCAACCTTCCTAGTATTTTTAGCTAGACTTCTTGTCTTCTTGGATGTTCTTGCTTGTGTTGGCTCCTTAGGTTTGGTTCCTTTATTTTATGTTGTTGGAACCTTCCATTGCACAGAACAGTCTTTCACAATCCAGTCTACCTCTTCCCTTTATGTGCAATATCTCATTTCCAACCACTTCTTCTTTGGGTCCCTTGTGGCTTGGATCTATAAATGACATCTTGAAGCTTTGAAATTTGCAATCCCTTCATTTCCTTGCACCACTTCAACTAAAATCCTACAGACATTGGTTGTATTTTGTTGCATATCCTCCAAGAACATGGAGAATACCACATTGTTAGCCTTCTTGTTCTTGAGTTCCTTTTCCTGCCACAAATCTTTGTAGCGCACTGCATAACATTTCTCCTTCCTATGTAGAAAAGATGAAAATGTGGGCTCCTTCCGACCCACCAATGCTATCAGAATTAGCAACCAAGAGTAATGGAATTTTGTTCCATTAACCTGTGCATCTCTACAATATACCATAAATTGATTCAACAGGTATGGTTCCTAGATGAATAATATGCCCTTTGCGCACTGGGCAACTATTTCTATCACTCTTATTGGGGCTTCTTCCTTTCTCCACTTTCTCAAAATTTTGTAAGACATCATTTTTGTAGTAAAATTTGTTGCATGGTCATTAATATCCTTGATTATTAATCCTTGGGTTCCCCTTTTTGTCTCGAACTGCGTTTTCACTTTCTCTGCAATATTTTTATCCATGGCTTTATTGTCCAGATAGTCCTCTAGATTTACCCTGCTGGTAGGTATTCCTGTGATATTCACTATGAGATCCAAGTCTATGGGGAATGGCTTTTCCATCCACATGATACCTCCATGTACCTTGCCCAATAATTGTT
Organism: Picea glauca; assembly: GCA_000966675.3. Classification (NCBI taxonomy): domain Eukaryota; kingdom Viridiplantae; phylum Streptophyta; class Pinopsida; order Pinales; family Pinaceae; genus Picea; species Picea glauca. The sequence goes on from JZKD02S2247247.1 coordinate 16,687, forward strand.
TCACACACAGTCCCACATTTTTAGTGCGTCTGAAATGCGGTATGTCCAACAAATTCATAACTCCTGAGTTGTAGAGACCTATAACCCACTACACAGGCTCCAAATAGGTTTTCCTAGCGGTCATACCTCCCCCCTTCTCTCCAAGTACACTTCATGTGTGAAGTATGGGAACTTACCTGTGTCAATTATGTCGTGGTCCACATACTTTAGCTTTGGAACCTTCCCTAACATGTCTTCCACTGCGACTACATCGTCGGGAAGATGGGGTAATGTAATTTCCACTGCGCTTGGTGCTTTTCTCTTTTGACCCGCGGCTAGGTTTTCTTCTGTGGATTTTTCCTTGGGTTCTTCTTATTCCTCTCCCTCCATTTCTTGTTGGCCTTTGACTTCCTCTACATCTTGCTATTTCTATTTGTCCTTTTCTGCAGGGTTTTCAGAACTATGGTTCTTGCTGCCATTAGGGATTTTTGTGCTTTGACACGCTTGCACCTATTCTGCAGTTGATAGTTCTTCCTCTACTCTAGTAGGGTTGAATAATTCATCCTTAGAGGTTTTTATGTCCTCCATATCCACAAAATTCTCTGGTTCTTCCATTTGTTCCTTCTTCTTGCCGGATTGTCGGGTTACTCGCACAAATCAGCTGGGAGTGCCAACTTTCAGGGGTGCCATCTAATTAGTTTCACACACAATCGACTAAATTTTTCTTGATCACCCTTTTCTCGCGCACTTAAGTGCTTGGTTTCTCAAAATTCTCTAAGTTTTGAACTTTCCCGTGCTTTTCCCTTTTTATAAATCCAAACATTAATGTCTTGTTTTTCACTTTTTCTGGTCATTTGCGCATTGTCTAATTTTCCGGTGCGCAGTCTTCCAATTTATGTTGCACCAATTGATGTGCGATGTCATACTTGAATTACTTATTCCTCCTAATTACTTATTTTTGTATTTTTCGTCGTTTTTTTTTTTTATCTTCCCTTTTCTTCTTTTAACTCATATTATTTACAATATGTACAAGTCTACTTGTTGCACTGCAACTATTAAGAGTTAGTAGGTCGACTGTTCCTATACAGTTTCAGTCGACTAACATTCACCATTCCTTGCGCTTCCTTCCTGTTAAGTCTTGAAGTTGTACAACACCTCCATCTGTGACAGACTTTATATGATATGGCCAACACATTCTCAGCTTCCTTGGGTGTTGCAAGTACTTATTGTCATAGAGGAGAACCAAATCTCCTTCCTTAAACTTCTTCTTATTGATATGTATGTCATTCCATGCTTTATCCTTTCCCTTTTGTACCTATTGATGGAAACCTGGCATGATTATGTCTTCTTCTAATTCCATCAGTTGAGCCAATCTTTCCCATGTTGTGCCATTTTCTTTCATGTCTATGATTGTATCAAATAATCTAAGGGAAATACTACCTTCTATCCATACACTAAACTAAAGGGTGTTTGTCCTGTTAATTTCTTACAAGTTGTTCTATAATCCCAAACTACTACTGGTACCTTCAAATCCAAATCATCTCTATTTACATTACAAATATTTGTCAAGGCATTCTCCAAAATCTTGTTGAAGGCTTCCACTGTGCTATTTACTTAAGGGTGGTAAGGAGTAATCTTTTGGTGGTATATATTAAACTCTTCAAGCATTGCCTCAATTGTATTGTTGATGAAGTGGGTCCCATGATCACTCATCAATATACTTGGACATCCAAATCTTGTCACTGCATTCTCAAATAAAAAGCGTTCTACAGTCTTTGCGTTGCAATCCTTTACTAGTGTTGCCTTTTCCCATATATTCAAGTATTTCGTTGCTATAATAATATATTTGGCTCTTGATATTCTGGTTGGTGGATTAATTGGACCTACGAAATATATTTCCCATTTATCGAACACTTGTAAAGTAACCTATGGTCTCAGTGGAATCTCATCCCTCTTGGATGGCTTCCCAACTCTTTGGAAAATGTCACACTTTTGACATTATTCCTTTGAATCCTTGTGAATTTTTTGCCGCCATAATCCTACACACAATACCTTCTGCACGATATATTTTCCTGCGTAGTGCCCTCCTGCAATTCCTTCATGCGCTTCTGCAAAAATAATTGGTCTTTCATGTTCTATCACATATCTCCTCAAGATGTTATCTGCTCCAATTTTGTATAAATGACCCGCAATCAATTGATAATCTACAACTCTGACCACCAAATTTTTCTTCTATGTAGTAGTAAATTCTCTTAGTGCGGAACCTGTACTAAAAATCTCAAAAATGTCAACAAAATATTCATCTGCAATTTGTATTGAAAACAATTGTGCATCTAGAAACTTGTCTTCCAAGTTACTGGGATCTTCTCCATTTGTTATCCTGGATAAGTTATCTGGTCCTACATTCAATTTTCCATGCTTGACCACAACTTCAAAGTGAAATTCCTGAAATAATAATAGTCATCTGCATATCCTTCCCCCCAACACTGGCTTATTAACTAAGTGTCTCAGAGATGAATGATTTGTAAAAATATTAAAGTGTTTTCCAAACAAGTAATGTCTATATTTATGCAAAGCATGCACCATTGCTAATCCTTCTCTTTCTGTAGTGTTGTAGTTCTGCTACGAATATGACAAGTTTTTATTTTCAAATGGAATAGGGTGATCTATGTCACCTTCTCCTATATGGGTATTGCTCCTAATGCAATTGCAAATGCATCTACATGCACATGAAATTATTTATCCCAATCTTGAAATACTAAAGTCGATGCAGTAAACATTTTCTCCTTCAAAATATCCAGGCTCTTCTATCATTCATCATTCCATTGGTACTTAGTATCCTTTTTCAACAACTTCTCCATTGGCGTAATAATCTGTGCATATCCCCTAATGAATTTTCCATAACACCCCGTATGGCCCAATGTACTCTTCAATTGACCCACTGACTTTGGTGGTGGTAAGTTAACTATGACAACAATTTTAGTAGGATCAACTAACAAACCTTGTTTACACACCACATGTCCTAATAAAATGACAAAAGGTGCGCTAAAAATACATTTCTTAATGTTTAGTGATATTTGACACTGTTTGGATCTATCCAACATCAGCCTTAATACTTCAACATGATCTTTCAACAAACTAAACACTCTCCAGTCATCCAATTAATACTCGAAAAACTTGTGAATAAAGTCCTTAAAAGTTGCTACTACTACCCTTGAAAAAATGGTTGGTGCATTCTTCAATCAAAATGGCCTAACTATATACTGAAATGAGCCCCACTCTGTAGAAAATGTTTTCTTGTGTCTATATTCTAGCACTATCTTGATCTGGTGATAACCTGAAAATCCATCTGTAAAAGAATAAGTTTCTTTACCTTCTACGTTCTCCAAAACTTCGTCTGTAAAAGGGGTAGGAAAGGGATAATGTAGGTAAGAATCATTCAAATTTCTCAAATCTACACAAATTTTGATCCCTCCTTGCTTCTTTTCTTGCACCACCATGGGACTAATCCATTTTGACTCTTCTATAGGTTCTATAACACTAACTTCTAACATCTTGTCAATTTCTATCTTTACCTTCTCTTTGTATATTGGATTCAGTTTGTATGGCCTCTATCTGATATGTCTTGCTTATGGTTTCAATGGGATTTTCATCTCTCCTGGCTCTCCTGCTAGCCCCTTCATCTATGAAAATGTTGTTGGAAATAAGTCATTGTACTCGCGTAGTAATTCTTTGATCCTTTAAACTACTTGATTATCCCAATAGTCTCTAATACTAGTCATCTTTGGGTTATCTGTAGTTCCAATGTTGACCTTCTTAATCTTTAAAGGTGCATCATAATCTTCTAAGTCCAACTTGGGAATTTATACTTCCCTTTAACCTTCTACTTCTGGATATTGCGCGAATTATCTTCTTCAGGTTCTTCTACTTCTTCTACATGATAACAATGTATCAATTGTGTTGGCACAGGGGCAGACCCAGGGTTCAAAGCTTTGACATTGCACCAACAAAAACCTAACTACCATCCCTTTCAGCAACACCTACGAAGCAGGCGAAGTCTCATCCGAGGTGGAGGCAGGGGGGGTTACAGGAATCAGGTGTTTGTAACCAAGATGGGACACATATATGTGATTACAACACTTCACAGAGTACTTAGGAAAAACATTCATTCATATATTAGCCTTATTCACATCACAAATCAAACCCTAAGTACAGTTCGATGCAATAATAATAAATATTAATTACTCTAACCGTCTAGCACATAGCACTGAATCATATCTATCATTCACCAATAAATCACTAAGAATCCATACATCTATCTAACATTCATAACATTCAATGCACTAAATAGATTCAAAGCATAAACATCATAGCACAAATAAAATCATCAACACAAGATTTACGTGGTTCACCCCAGAGTGGGGCTACGTCCACCAACTGCTTCTTCTTCTATTATTCTGCTTCAATATCTTACATTCATCTAATCCTATGCACTAAGCCACAGATCCAAGCTTCACACTGGACAGGTGATCTGTGCACTAAGCACCAGATCCACCTTCCCAAAATTAGATAAAGGCACATAGCCAACTCGCACAGAGAATTACATATACAGTATGTTGCATGAAGTGACTTAGAGCCACTTTTACTTAGCTACATACGCATCACTTATCTCTTTCACTTTATCCCATCACTGGTCCTTTTCCCTTTGTATATTCACCTTATCTCCCTCGAGCATCACCTAGAACTCATCCTTCTCATTTTCATAAGCGGTCACACAGTACTGTGCAACTTGTAGTTGCTCCAAGATCTATTCTTTCTCTTTCTTCAGGGCTTCTGTAGCCTGTTTCTTTTATTCTTTAACTTTCTGGAGCCGAGATTCTATTGCATCTGCCAATCTTCGAATTTAGGCTAGCTCATCCCCCAACTCTATGGTTTATGATGATGAAGGTGCAGTAGGAACTGCACGGCTCAATTGAATGGATTGTTGTATTTCCTTCATTTCCTTCTCAACTCTTGCATACAACTCTTCTTGCTTCGCACCATATCTCTGAAAGAGGTCCTCGGATGCATCCTCCATTGCTCCACGAACTAGGCCGATGTCATCCTCCATGAGTGTGGCCTCCATCTGGGGCTTACTGGCGCGGGTTTTCTTTCTGGTCAAGGGTTTATGTGGAGAAACCTTCCTCTTTTTCGATGCTTCTGTCTCGGTAGGGGGATCCTTTGGTGGTGTAGCTTCACCTTCTCCTTGTTTTTCTCCTTCTTCTCGATTTAGTTCATCTCCTCCTCCTTCTGTGGGTGAACCAGGTCCACTTTATTTTGAGGCATCGTCTTCCTCATCAGTCTGTACATCCTGGAATTCCTCCCTTCTTCTTCGCACTTGTTTGTCCAACGTGCTCGACCTGAGTGACCAAGGGGCTTCCTATGATATCAGGGTCAGAGAGTTCTGCATCATCAACTGGTATGAGGAACTCTGTCGGCCACTCCTTCGTGATCTCCTCCATGTATTCATCGGTCAACTTGTAGTAGGACTGCAATTCCTCCTTGCTCTCATCCTTGCATGTAGTGATATATATAAAATGTCGATCTGCGTGGAACTTAGATAATGGTTTGTACTGGTGCAAGGTTCATGATGTCATGAGAGGGAATGATTCAATGGAAACCTTCAATTGCTTATAGTAGGCATGGAATACTGCATTCTACTTCCACTTCTTGGACATGTCATTTGTGTACCATAAGGTGGAGAACCTCGTGGCCACCGGCTCCGACGGTTCAATCTCCGGGAAGGTAGCTCCTTCTAGAATTTCCCAAGCGACAAATGTGATCAACACATACTACCAACTGAAATGGAACTCATACCCTTGATCCTGCACTTCGTGACAGTCTTTCTTGATCTTTTTGACGAGGTAGCTCGCTCAATTCATTTTCATGCCCTCTACGTGTTTCCCTGCGAGGTCCATCATGAACTCGGTGACCTGCGTGGGGTGGTTCTTTCTAATGATATTTCCAGCTATAACTTGGAAAGCTAGGTGCATTGTGCCATCCTGGATAGAAACTACCTTGTAGCCTCACTTCCCCTTCTCAACTTCGCCATAGGCCTCCTTAATGCACTGTGCCAAGGAGCAATCTGAAGCCTTCCCTGGGTAGAACTGTTGAGGGTAGGGTCCCTGCATGCTCAGTCCTGTGATCAATTGGATCAATGTCGGATCCACAATAATGCATCTGTCGAGACACAAGTATCCTCGATGATAGCATGACAAGAGGAGTTTAATGCAAACGGTAACCTCCTAATTTCATCCAAAACGAGGGATCTTCATGACATTCAATATCATGGACTATGTGAGCTCCTTTATCCAAGGCTGGGAGACTATGCGAGCTCCTTTATCCAAGGCTGGGAGACTATGCGAGCCTTCTTCTCAGTCGTCTTCATCAGGTATCTATGTGGTGCAAGCATCACGTAGTTCTTTATGTCTCTGAGGTTGAATTCATTGTTCTTTAAGGATGGGATCTGGACCAACTGGCTTCCAACTACGCATATCCCCTTCGGGATGTACACGATGATCAATGTGTACTTGAAGTCCCGTGGAATTATATTGTGGTTGAGCGCGCCAACCAAAGGCGGGATATAATCCGACAAGATCAATTGGAACTGCTTCGTGTTAGCCAGATCGTCACGATGCTTACTTTTCTTCTCAGTCATGGGGTTAGCATGACTAGAGAATCATGTGGTCTAAGGGGATGCCTGCAATCCCTTGGTCGACGATTCCTGAACACCTTCAGACATACCTCTATCAGCCATATACTTCCTAACAACCTCCTCGACAGACTTCTCTAACTCAGCCTGGGCATTCGACATTATTTATTTTAAACAGATAGGTCGAGGTAGGTGAATGGATAGACGAGGTAAGAAAACAGATTGCGATGTCTAAGTTTTGAAATCATATCTCGACACAAAAATAGTTCTTTTTTAGAAAAAGTGGTCCCAGTGTTGTGTCAGACAGGTTGAGTAAGCGAGCATTGTAACAGATTCCTCCAACAGGCATGACTTCTTCCATCAATGTGAATCTGTTCGTTATGGCACAGTCTCAACATCCCAAATGAGGTATATTCACCCATAAATGTGTTTCTTATCTGTTTAGAGTGTCTTTCTAATGGTCGGGGCACCTCCAATAGTCATATAGCTTCGCCGAGGTGAAGTCCAATTCTACGTGGTTCTTTTGTTCCGGCAAGGTTCAAATTCTACAAACCTGCCTCCTGTGAAGTCTTCTTTGTAACTTCTTGTAGCTTTTCTAACTTGGCTTTCTTCTTACTAAGCCTCCTTGCTTTCTTTCCTATGATTTGATTCTCTCTAACTATTTCTAGATTTATCTTCCCATTCTTATTCTTATTTTCTTCTATCAAGTGACTTTGTGTTGTTGATGTACTCTCAAAGGGTTAGAAGTTAATATCCCTTCCCTTACTGATTCCTAGGTGGATATACTTTTTTCTTGCATGGATAGGTACTTCAAACCTTCTTGCGCTCTGACAGCTAATTCTCTTACCTTTTATTGCTTCGACTTATCCTCTCTCTCTTCTATCAGTCGATCTACTTTTCTAGCTATGAAGTCCCTTAGTTGTTTCTTTTTCTTTTCTATAGATTCTTCCTCTTCTTTCCTTCTGATCTAATCCTTCTCGATCCAATTATTTCCTAACAAAAGTGGAAAAGGGGAACTATTCTCAACAAACCTAATAACTTCAAATTCTTCTTGATTCGATGTTCCATGGATGATAACAGGTACACTAGTAACTCTTCCACACAGGTTTATCATCGTCCCTTTAATTAAACCTATTATTTCCAATGAAGGTACCACAGTAGGCTTTCCCAAAATTTCCCAAGTGCTTTTTGGCATAATATTCACTTGTGTTTCCTCATCCAAGGTACATTCTATGTCAAAGTCTCCTATTCTTGTATCTATGTGTTGTTTTTCCTTCAAGATCTCTAGTAATCTGACATCTTTGTGATCGTTCATCATTTATTTCAACTATTCTAATGTAGTCTGAACTTTCTCTTTCTAATATTCTAACATGATCTTATTCTCTTGATAGTTTTATTGTCTCATATTCATCTTCTCAACTTTAACAATCATTCTTGGGCAATCCTCAACTTCATGACCAACAATTTTACAACAAAGACAAATAGGACCAGCACCATGACACTCCTTAGCAAGATGTCCCGGTCTTCTGCAGTTATAACATAGTGTCAATCCTATCCTTCTATTATAAGTTCCCCAACTTTTCTTGTACTGCGCACTAGGATCACAGTGTTGGACCTACAATCTGCAAAAATTCTTTCTAGGTTCCTGCATCCACTTATTAGTCGAAAAATTCTTTCTATGCATATTAATAACATATCTTTCTCTAGTTCTATCAATTTTATTCAGATCAACTCTTTCTTCTAACTGTACCCTAGCTTTCAGACTAGGAGAGAATCTATCAAACATACCTAGATCCATGCTTTCGAAACAAAAAATTTCACTTTACTTACTCTTATTAAACACAAAGATTTAAGATCTTATCTCCTTTCTTTAGATCAAATCTCTTTCTTAGCACAAGGTTTCACAAGTCAATTAGAGTATTGTGCACTACATCAGCAGATCTACGCACAAAGCTTATCTTTTCTTTTACTTCAGTTCCCAGCAATCACAGTTTCAGGTCCCGACAATAGAACCATTTGTTGGCACATGGGTAGACCCAGGGTTCAACGCTTCGACAACACACCAACAAAACCCTAACTATTGACCCTTTCGGCAACACCTATGAAGTAGGTGAAGTCTCACCCGAGGTAGAGGTAGGGGGGTTACAAGACTCAGGTGTCTGTAACCAATATGGGACATAGATCTGTGATCACAACACTTCGCATAGTACTTAGGAACAACATTCATTAATATATTAGCCTTATTCACATTGCAGATCAAACCCTAAGTACAGTTCAATGCAGTAATACTAAAGATTAAGCACTCTAACCGTCTAGCACATATCAATGAATCAGATCTAGCATTCACCAATAAATCACTAAGCATCCATAGATATATCTAACATTCATAACATTCAATGCACTAAACAAATTCAAATCATAAACACCATAGCACAAAGCAACTCATCAACACAAGATTTACGTGGTTCACCCCAGAGTGGGGCTACGTCCACCAACTGCTTCTTCTTCTATTATTCTTCTTCAATCTATTACATTCATGTTCTCATGTGCACTAAGCCACGGAGCCAAGATTAGCACTGGACAGGTGATATGCGCACTAAGCACCAGATCCATGTTCCCAAAATCAAATCAAGGCACCAAGCCAACTCACACAAAGCATTACATATACAGTCTGTTGCACGAAACAAATCAGAGCCACTTAGCTACATACACATCACTTGTCTCTAGCACTTTATCCCATCACTCCATTGCTTTCACTAGGCACACTTTGCTACCTCTACATTACATTCCTTCCTATATATACTTTTACATCCCTTACAAAAATGCCTAATCATGGGTAAACCCATGGGATGACATCCCAAAACCCTAATAAAAAAACCCTAATGAACCCCTTGATGGGTCCACAAAATAAGTGATATCCTGTGATCTCAACTTCGCCTGGGCACTCCATCTTCGACCAACCTGTCGAAGTCCAAAAGTGGTCAAACTCAACCAATGTTTCCTCAAAACTTGGTCTAGGGCCAACAAATTGTTTAAATAGCCTGCCTCTCAGATGTTGGAATTATTTCAAACTCTGGTTCTTCAAATATCCTATCTCTTACCACTTTCAGAGTTGTATCAAACTCTGGACTGTCATGCTCAAAGTAAAATGTAACTACAAAGCTCTGTTGTATTTCTTCCCAATTGGCAGTTTCTCTACGTTGTTCCTGTTCTGTGTACCAGTTCTTTGGAATGCCTTCTAGTGTGTGAATAAAGTGTTGTGGCCATTCTTTTGGTGGCACTAATCTCCATTGAACTATGCACTTCTCTACATTCTCTTAGGGTTGTCCAAATACTTCATATTTCTCCTCATATTTTTTCTCCTTTCCTACATCGAATCTAATGCACAGTCCTGATCTTTTCCTTGTGTGTACCGCACCATCTTGCAGGTGTAGCTTTTAAAGAAATTTCTAATGTTGGTAATATCTGGTTTTCCATAACTTCTACCTCATATTTCATCAAAAATTATTCTAAATTATTTAATCCATAAAAAGTGGGAGGTTCTCTTACCTCTGTACCAACCCATCTCAACACGCACATCATTTTGGCACATCTCATAGTAGATAATTCATGCAATTGTTGTTGCCAGATTTCCAGTTTCATGTAAGAGTCTGAAGCACAAGAACCAATACTCATCAAACTGAGCATTCCATGTGCAGTCCTTCAAGAAAAGGTTAACTCCCTTCAACGGTTGGTTGATGAGATGACCAAATCCAACCGCAGCCTCGGAGCACAGCTGAAGCAACACAAGAGGCACAAGGAAAAGTCTTTACAACAAGAAGGAGATGCTTCCAAAGCTGATCCTCCTCAGCAAGCCTAGTCACAAGGGGCAATTTCTTTTTGTTTGTAGTGGGACCTGCAAAATTGTAAGTGTGGGGGTAATGTTGGGCCCAAGATATGATCAGTTTTATGACAATTATTAGACACTTTTGTTGAATGTACATATGTGTTTTTCATGTTTTGGAGAAGCTTTTTGAATAATTTTGTGCTAACACGGTATGATCTACACCAGGTATGTATGATTCGTGTTTGATGTCAATATTGAGTATAATTCATCACATTTTATGTTCCCAAAGATCTAATTACATCATGTTTCTGCTTCTGACACTCAGTCTGACACTCCTTCCAGTACTCGATCCGGTACCCGGTCCGACACTTCATCCAACATTGCGTCTTGCACAAAAACGGTGGGAAATTTGGCGATTATGGTATTGGAAGTCAGTGGTGGGCGAATCAGGAACATGGGTTTTTCTCGTGCTTACCCCCTTCAGCTACTAAACCCTTGACAACTCAGTTTAAGTTGTTAAGCAGGACGATTATTGGCTTGCTCTATTTCGGTAGTTATGGCACCATTAATGTAATTTGCCGAATTTAGAAGTGGTTCGACCCTCATGTGGTCGACCACTTGGTCTGTAAATATTATAAATACCACTATGGTGGTTAGATAGAAGTAAAGCAGTAGAAGAACCAGTGTGATAGGGACAAACACATTTTTACTCTGTTTTGCCATTTTTCATTGCCAAATTATATAAAAAAAACTGTGTTTTTGAGTTTTCATGGTGAAATCGAATCGTTGAGTTCGTGGTGTTCTTTTAGGAGGTGACCACGACTTGTTGGGGGGGCCACCAGGAGTCTGGTAACTTTTCTTTAGGTTATTTATGAATTTCATAGCTTAGTTGTCTCTTTCATTTCCTGTACATGCATTATTATTTTGTTAATTAATTTGTTGTTGTAGTTTAATTGTCTTAACTCTTTTTTGCAGGTTAGTATGAAGACTTGTGTTAGTATGTGTTAATATTGTAGTTAGGAATTAATTTGCAAATTCCTAGACTAACCTCGTGTGCAATTAGATGTTAGATTGTATTTTATTTATGCTATTAGAATTAAATTTAAAACAGAGTTTTAATTTGAGTTTTCTTTAACAAGGATTTGATGGATGGATAGGATTAATTTCAGTTTTTAATTATGGATTTCTTATTGCATTTTTATGTAGATCTTGCTTACTTAGTTGTTGTCTAATGTATTTGGTAGTTTACTTTTTAATGTCATGTTTTAATTTTTGTTCTTAAGCATTTTTCTTATTGCAGTTTGAATTGTTAGAATAGATATAACATAGTTTCATTTTATGTAATTTCTTTCCTAGAATTAGATTGCAATTATATTTCTTAGTTAATGGTTGAGTTTAATTATGAAGTTTGTTTACATAGCATAGAAGTACAATTATTATCTCGTTATATTGTTGATGGTTAATAATTCATGAATATGTAGGGTAATTAACATTGTTTCCGTAATGGCTAAATTCTCATTGGATTGTTTAATCCATACCTTTCACTTTGCTATTGAGATCAGTGTTGAGCTTATACCCCTTGAATTATCATTTGTTTTCAAGTGCCATCCAGATATCATACGACACCAGAGACATTCACACAACCACCAACACTATATTTGAGTTTTCATAGGTTAAAATATAGTTTCTTTCTTTCGTAGATCAAAATATAGTTTCTTGTTTTTGTAGATCAAAAGATATAGTTTCTTGCTTTCATAGATTAGAATATAGTTCTATTGTTGTTGTAGGATAGATAGTGTTTTTCTTTGATAGGTTAGAGAGCAATTTTTTTATCATATATTAAAGGTTAGTTGTTAGTCCTTCTTGCTTTCAATTAAATAGATTTTCTTTTATGAATTATAAATAGTTTTGAAGTTTGAATTAAGAATATAGTCCACTTGCCTCTTAGGCTAGATAGTTGTTCAATGAGAAGTTTTAATTAGATTACTTGCAGTAGAATTTATCTTAGAGTAGTTAGTTGTTTATTTTCTTTAATAGGCTAGCTAGTTGTTTTGCTTACTTGTTTACTTGCTTTAATAGGTTAGCTAGTTGTTTTTCTTACTTGTTTACTTGCTTTAATAGAATAGTTGTTGGCTTGTTTATTTACTTGCTTTCATAGGGTAGTTTCTCATTGAATTTAGATTGGAAAGTTTAAGTAGTTTTCTTTTGTTATTTGCTTATTGTTATGCTTAATGGTTTCTTTTGATTATTGTTATGAACCAATTTTCTTTACATAGGGTTTTTACTTTCTTTCTCAGAACTATCCATCGATCCTTGGTCCAAAAGTAATTAGGTTACATAGTTTCAAGTTGTTTAGTAGGGTTTTCTCATTAGATAACTTTGCTTGAATAGATTAACCCTTAGATAGCCACTTCCTTAGTTAGACTATACTATTACCAGACCTTCTACCTTTGGCATATATTTTGCTACAACTCTGAGTTTACTTACCTCGGGTTGACAATTTAATTGAGGGTTTTTAGTGTGTTTTTAGTGCATATACAACACCCATCATTTTTGGCACCGTTGTCAAGGAGTTGTCTTAAGGTAAGAAGTAGTTAGGAAATAGATCATTCCTAGAACTTAGCATTAGATTGGTGGCGAGGGAACTTTAAGATGAGAGGTAAGAACCTGTGCATCTACTATTGCAGGCTCCCCCAAACCCAATGGTATTTTTCTTTACTTTCATGAATAGACCTAGAAACCAAATGGTATATTTTTGTTGTGGTGGGAAATCCCCCTACGGACTAGAATTTAGGGTTATATTATGCATGCAGATAAGACCGAAAGAATCCTACTTTCTCCCTTCATCCCACACCTAATCACATGGTTAAACGAACATACCTTGTTCTGGATGTCCGATGTCGATCCTTCTTCATGCTTGATCACTTGCTAGCATCTATCCTCCCAAAACTAAACTGCGTACAAAATAAGCAACAAACTCTACATGCATTTGTTCTACAGATTAATGGGTTAGAGATTCAAACATATATTCACTAAAATATAAAGAACTCATATAGTGGGACGGGAAAAGAATTTATTTATTATTAACTTTAATGAATCAACTTACAATGTCGAGACCGGCCACTGCTCCTTGAACCTGATCCTGGGCTCCTCTTCAAATGTCCTCCAACTTCTTTGCTTTGTATCTCTCTTTGCACAAGGATGGCTAAAGGGTTGGGACAATGGGAATGTGCAATTGGG
>JZKD02S2247280.1:0-36955 GCA_000966675.3 Picea glauca
GATGCAATTTATTTGGTAAGATATTGAAAGTGTATGTTTAACAATTAAGATTAGAAAACAATTTTATTAATTCATGAGTTAATTGAATTTGCACTTATTTATGTTACATGAACATGCCTAATATTCATAGCTCCAATAGAGAATCATTTAAACATGATTTTGAGAGTATACATCTTGCAACCTGGACAAAATATGATAATTTATAATTCTATTCTTGTAAATGCAAAGGATGGAGAGACTCTTAGTAATATATTGGTATACAATGTTGTGGTTAGAAAGCTAACATATGAGAAAATAGATTTGAAAGGAGAGATGGTTAACATTTATCAAAAACCACAAGCATTAATTAATTATCTTATAGATACATTTTCAAATGAATGAGATTGAGTTTTGGATTTGTTTTCAAGTTCATGTAAGAATTATGATCTAATATTTATAAAATCATATTTCAATCTTATATTATTTTTAATTTATGTCTGTTTACAATATATAATTTCATTATTTATTTATTATTTGATGATTAGATTCAACATTAGTGCATTGCCTAAAGAAAGGAAGGAATTGCATAGCCATTGAAAGTGACCCAATGCTGTGTAGTTTTATTCAACAAAGAATTAATGCTATTCAAGCTCTTCTAAATGAAATGCAAGAAGTTGTCTTGAAGAAATGAGATTTTAGTGAATCAAAGGTGGAAAAATTGTCAAAGGAACCTCAAGTACCATTAGGATGAATGCTTGAAAATGATCACTTTGGAGAACTTGCAGATATCAAAGAGCCAATGGAAGAACAAAATGACACAACAAAAGCACAAAATGACGTCGAAGAAGATGATAATGTGTTTGTTGAGAATGATGAATTTTGGATAATGATATTGCTGATTAGTTTTAAGATGCCCTTGAAGACGATGCTTAATTTTGCAAATTTTTGATGATCTATAATAGTAATGTTTTGACTTTCAGATTTTAAAATATGAATAAAGATGTATCTATTATTGTTTTGTCATGAATATATATATTTTTTAATTTATTTTATTTGTATGTGAATCACTATACATTGGAAAATTCTATTAAATGTTGCCATTTTTTACTTCAAATGTATAAAAATATGAAAGAAAATTATAATTTTTTTATTATTAAATGTTGACTTTTTTTGGTTCAATTATGTCCATTAAAATGCTTTATTTGACATGTTATTTTAAGGAATATGTACCAAAATGTATAGTTCTTTTTTTATTATATATGGCTATAAAATGTGTATATTTTTGCTAAATATTCAAAAATAGTTTTATTTGACTACAATTTTTTTTCGATGTATTGAAGTAAAGGTAAACAGTGTGTTAAAAATGATGTTTTTCATTATATTTAAAAAGTATGGAACAATAAATTAATTAAAGAGACAAAATTGTATGAAAAATCATAACTTTAAAAAAGTAAATGGTAAAAAATATTTTTAAGATTGAAAGAAGCATGAAAAAATGACTAAAAACACCGTTGAATAATTTTATTTTATTTTTAGTTTAGAAAAAATTAAAAATAGATGAAAAACAAGCATTTAAAAAAATAATGTGGAAACATTGTGGATCGAAAACATTTAAATATAAAAAAACCACTTAAAAACGGAGGGGGGGGGTGTACTACTGGTAGCAACATTTTTAAAAACGGGATAAAAAATTGGACCCCCCAAAAATGAAAAACTCTATAGAATTCTCATTAAGTTGGTAAGTATGTTTCAAGAGATTAGAGCTCAAAGGATTCTCCTAGATGGGGTTAAGGATCACCTAGTACCTAATATTGATGAGAAGCAAACAACCCACAATATGTGATCACATTTAAAAGAACTATTTGAAGCTAATCATGAGAGCAATGTTGACTATTTGTGTTGGTGTCATTGATGACAACCCTTGAAGAAAGTTCGGTAGCGAATTCTGGTAGCACAAAGGTTTGGATAATGGACCCAAGTTTGTTTGATGTATAATGATATGAGTTTTAATATATCTTAAGGTAAGACTATTCTATATGGATAGTACATGTCATGCCATTTCCGGTGGTATGTGGAACGTCACATAACTCTTCACGGTTAGAGAGTTATGGCCATGTGAAGTTGGAGAACCCTCGTGAGTTATCTAGAAGCCCCAACAAGTCAACATAGTAAAAGTGGTTGAAATGAAGAAATTGTTTAAATAATACTATTCTATATGGATATTACATGTCATCCCATTTCTGGTGGTATGTGGAATGTCACATAACTCCTCACAGTTAGAGAGTTGTGGCCATGTGAATTTGGAGAACCCTCATGAGTAATCTAGAAGCCCCAAAAGGTTAAAGTAGTCAAAGTGGTTGCAAAGAAGAAAGTAATTAAATAATACTATTNTAAGTTGGTAAGTATGTTTCAAGATATTAGAGCTCAAAGGATTCTCCTAGATGGGGTTAAGGATCACCTAGTACCTAATATTGATGAGAAACAAACAACCCACAATATGTGATCACATTTAAAAGAACTATTTGAAGCTAATCATGAGAGCAATGTTGACTATTTGTGTTGGTTGTCATTGATGGCAACCCTTGAAGAAAGTTCGGTAGCGAATTCTGGTAGCACAAAGGTTTGGGTAATGGACCCAAGTTTGTTTGATGTATAATGATATGAGTTTTAATATATTTTAAGGTAAGACTATTCTATATGGATAGTACATGTTATGCCATTTCCGGTGGTATGTGGAACGTCACATAACTCTTCACGGTTAGAGAGTTATGGCCATGTGAAGTTGGAGAACCCTCGTGAGTTATCTAGAAGCCCCAACAAGTCAAAGTAGTAAAAGTGGTTGAAATGAAGAAATTGTTTAAATAATACTATTCTATATGGATATTACATGTCATCACATTTTTGGTGGTATGTGGAATGTCACATAACTCCTCACGGTTAGAGAGTTGTGGCCATGTGAATTTGGAGAACCCTCATGAGTAATCTAGAAGCCCCAAAAGGTTAAAGTAGTCAAAGTGGTTGCAAAGAAGAAAGTAATTAAATAATACTATTCTAGATGGATAGTACATGTCATTCCATTTCCAGTGGTATGTAGAACGTCACATAACTCCTCACGGTTAGAGAGTTATGGCCATGTGAAGTTGGAGAACCCTCATGAGTCATCTAGAAGCCCCAAAAGGTCAAAGTAATCAAAGTGGTTGCAAAGAAGAAATTATTTAAATAATAAAGTGAAGTGATGAGCGTACTTTAATTCAAAGTGGATACAAAATAAATTATTTAAATAATAAAGTTAATGGAGAAATTACTAAATGGACAAGTGGTTAGAAGTGGGTTAGCCCTAAAATAAGGAAAGTGGTTTAAGATGGTTAGAAGGTAACCCCTTGAGGAAGCTACATAAAAGTATAAGTAAGAGGAAATGGTCTCTTATTTTAATTACACTTGAGCATATTGAATATCTATAAGTGTCTGAGGTAACCAAATGATATCTAAGATGAATTTCAGAGGGAAGGTGAAGTAAACAAGGCCAAAATTCAAGGGGGGATAAATTATTTTGATGATGCTTTCTAATGTATGTTATTTACAGGTCATCTCACCATTTTCACAATAATGTTTTTTCTAGAATGATTCAAACTGCGAAATATGGAGGCCATTGAGAAAACATATACAAGTATCTATGATAAAAATTTCATCTTGTGGGTCGTTGTATTTTTGAAGTTACACTCCGTGGAAAATAGTGTTTGTGGCTAGTCCCAAAACTAGTCTAAAACATATGTTTAGAGTAAAAACGTCATAAATTCTTCATAACAGATCCAAATTCAGTAAGACCAAATGTATTGGTTATAGTACAGTCTTTAGTATTCAGTGTACCATTTTATGATCCATACAACAAATATTCCATGCGGGGCACGCTCTACAATATCGCTCTCTAGAATAAGAAAAAATTCAACAAGGTATGCCATTTTTGCTATAACTCCTTTTCTGAGAGGTTCCAAGTAGTGAAACCTGGAGGAATTCCAAAAAAGACACTGAAGAACATTATGTACTATTTTCATATCTTTATTCATTACAGGTACATAGTTATGATTATTTCAAGTTAGGGTTGTTGACTAATCCAAAATTAGTCATGTGAGACTAAAGTAAAGTTTGACAAAAATGCTAGTCTCTTGTTGTTAAAGTTAAGGAAGGTTTGTAGGTATGTGATCATATAAACCATGTCTATTACAAATTTACAAATCATATTTGGATGATGAAATTGACGAGGGATTTTGGTTGATGTACATGTTGGGTACATGGTTGAGATAAGTAATTGATGAGTTGGCACATACATGAGATGTATAATTGATGATGTTGGTACATCTTGATGAGTCATATTTTATGTGTATTTGATGCGTGATTGGTACATATTGGGTGCATGGTTGATGCACTCATTGATGGTACAGGTTGAGGTACAGGTTGGGGCATGGTTGATGCACTTGTTTATGGTACAGGTTGATTACAAGTTGTTTGGTACATGTTTTTACAAGTTGTTTTGTGCAGGTTGATTGGTACATGTTTACAACAATATATATCACAATGATAGTGTGACAATGGTTCCATCATTCTAGTTATATTTCAGGGCGGTTGGACGGGGCAAGGACAGGTGGTTGTAGCCAGCTTCCAGTTGTAGCCGAAGAATATAGCGGGTTGTAGCATCCTTTTGGTTGTAGCCAGAGAATTGAGGAGTTGGAGCTTCCCTCATGTTGTAACTTGAGAAACTAGGGGGTTGGATCCTCCTTCCAGTTGCAGCTAAAAAACAAAGGAAGTTGGTGCTTCCAACGAATGTAATTCTTAAAGACATATAAGAAAAAACATTCTGTGTTTTTCTCCTGCTTTGAGTTTCCATGTAAAAACACTGATGTACTATGTATGTGTATGATTTATCATTTGTTCATTGTTTATTTACTCTGAAAATATTGGATGATAATGATACATTGATATAACACTTGTATTTTATGGTTAAAAATGATTAAATTGTCTATTACTGATTCACCCCCCTCTTTGTAATCCAACAATGATCATGGCCCTCAAGGAGAGACTTCTACACACATAGATGACAAAGGGGTAAGGTGTTGAAAATTATCTCACCAAGGTGTAACACTTGTTATATGAGATTCTTGCAGTAGGATTAAATCTCTCACCAACTGAGATGGTTAGATGAACCTTGATAGGCTTCCCAAATGAGTGGGACCCTTTTATTTCAGGAGTGATATCTAGAGAAAGTCTGCCATACTGGGACATGTTGTGGGATGATTGTAGCCAAGAAGAGATCATAAGAGGAAGGGATGTAGAAGAGGATGAAGAGGAGGATAATCTCTCCCTCGCCTCCAAGAGGGGATCCAGATACAGGAAAGGACCAACTTCTAGAGGAGGAGCCACAAGTGGTAGGCCAAAGAAGGATCTCTCACATGTTCAATGTTATGTGCGTGGATAATTTGGGAATTATGCCATATAGTGTTCTCAAGCTAAGAAAGGAAATGGAGCTAAGGGTAGGAAGAATCAAGTGGCTCCTTTAGCAGAAGAGAAGGATCAAGATGAGGAAGAGGAGGAGCAGCATTTGGTTGCCAGAACTCGCCAGTTTTCCAGAATGTTCAAGGATGAGTATACACTCTTCCTTGAATCGGAGGGAATATCTAGAGATGGGTGGTACCTATATAGTGGTTCCACTTGCCACATGATTGGGGAAATATCTGAATTCCAGGAGTTCTTAGCTAAAGACTTGGGCTATGTAAGATGTTGTGTGCACTCTAGCATGGTGGTAGTCCAAGGAGAAGGGATGGTGTCACTACAAATAGAGTCAGACATGATTCTAAGGGTGCCAAGGGTACTTTATGTACTAGGTATGAGAGTTAGTGTACTCTCAATATCAGCCTTGGAGTATTAATTCTACAATGCTAGTTTCTTTGGTCGTGGTATGCATATTCGCTCTGTCAGAGGTTAGGATCCAGGACCACCTGTGATAATAGGTATCAATGAGGATCTCCTGTATAGGTTGTGGGGGAAAACCATCTACAAATTCAAGGGTGGATGTGATGGGACAATTGGATTACATTTGAGAGAGCAGGAGGTTCTCCTCAGCAGGCCCACATGGTGGGAGTGGAATCAATTGGAGGAGTGGGGATACCCAGATGGTTTGAGTGCGAGTGGAAAAATCAGCTACCAATCATAGCAGGTTGAGTATCCATACTAAGAGAGGATGGGACTCTCATATTCAGAGGGAGAGACTCACAATGATGTGGACCATGGAGGGGACAAATCCAGTTGCAATAGCTCCCTCGATAAGAGGGAGTGTTAGAGTATGTAGCTCGGGCAGGTACTTCCACACTAGAGGTTTCTAGTAGCGTGGAAGGCCCCCCCATGATGTCTATACATATTAGTGATGGTGGGGATATCTTAAGTCAACATGATATTAAGTCACAACCGTTGGATGTGACTCAAGTTGTCTCAATGCTTGGTTAAGTCCCCACCATCATATCTATATCTTGAGGTGAAGATCTAAGAGCCATAATTTAAGGAGATAATGGCAAGGGTTCTTAAAAGACCAAGAGAGCCTCATTTCTTATTGTCTCAAGTGAATAAAACCATCTGAGGGAGAGTGACTCTTCTAAGAGAGATTTGGCATCTGGTTGAGTCGAACTAGTCAAGGAGGGTCAAGTAGGGCCAAGCGTAGACCAAGTTGGGTCGTTTGAGTAAAGGGAGGAGGGATATTAAGGCTCCATAGACTCTCCTAGTGAAATAGACAAATAGAAGAAAGAGAATATACCAGATGTAAGGTAGAATAAAAGTTACCCATAAATCGTACTAAGTACCAAGGAGACCGTACGAATGGTATAGATTGATGGAGTGGGGTCAGAAGGGTATTGTATGTGTGTTTACAATAGTTTATAAGATCTATAACAACCTAACAAGGCATACAAAAGAGAACCTGAGCTATAACAGGGGTACCGTACATTTGTACGTCCGCCCAACAAAGGACTAGAAACTGTACAAAACCATACAACTAGTATGGGCTCCCAAAGCAACATCATTGTGGTGTTTTTTGTATGTACCCTTGGCTGAGAAAAATACAATAAGGTTTTCCCCAGAGGAGTGGGGTTTCCAGATATTTGTGTTGATATCCTTTGTGTGGCTGCTCTAAATATTTTACTATTAATGGTTATTGCATAAAATGTGTGTTTTCAACCATTAATTAGATATGAAACTCATTGTGTTTACCTATTAATTTATGCTATAATTGTTTTACAAATCTGGGTTTACAACAATATATCTATTAAAGTTCGAGTAACCAACAGTCAAATATGGGGTTTACAACAATATATCTATTAGATTTGAGTGACCAATAGTTAGATCTAGTGTAGATCTGAGGTTTACAACAATAGATATATTAGATTTAAGTCACCAAGATCTAGTACAGGTTTAGGGTATACAAAAAATAATCTATTAGATCTAAGTGACCAACAATCAAATCTAGTGCATTTATGAGTCTTACAACAACAAATTTATTAGTTCTGAGCGACTAGAGTCCATATCTAGTGAATATCTAGGTTTTATAACAACGGATCTATTAGATATGAAGTCCAACAATTGAGTTTTCTAGTGCTTGAAGGACTAAGGGAATTTTTACGAAAATTTGTTTAGATATGAAAGATGGCAGCAAGTAGTCTCAGGTTTGAAGGAAAATGATCTTGGGATATTGTTGACAAAGTAGTTCCTTCACCGATAGATCCACAACAATTGGAAGCTCACAAGAATGAGATCATAGCCATGCATGTGACATTTGATGTAGTGAAGGATCATTTGATCCCTTACTTGTCCGAGAAGAAGACATCCAAGGAGATGTTTGATACCCTGGTAAGTCTCTATCAAAGTGAGAACAAAAGTATGATTATGGTATTGAGGAATAAGCTTAGATCCATGAAAATGTCCAGATCAGACTCATTTACCAGTTACCTAATGAAGATCACCTATATCCATGATCAACTTGCACCAGTTGGGGAGGTGGTTGATGTAGAATGGTAAATACGACATTGAATGGATTCTCAAACCCTTGGAACCATTTGTCAAGGGTATTTTTGAACATGAGAACCTTCCCCACTTTTGCGAGGATTTGGGATGATTGTATCTAGGACGAGACTCGAGAGGAGTCTAAAGCCAACATGGAGGAAGGTGATGAGAACCCGACCCTTATCAATCAGATGAAGAAGGTGTTAGCACTGAAAGTCACACTTTGACTGCTAAAGTGTAAGCTTAACACCCATCAGAATGTAAAAGATAATTTTGGTTTTGAATAGGTGGATCAAAAAAATGGAGAAAGAAAGGGAGATGGAAACAAATTGCAGATTAGTAGGCTACACCAATGGGCAATGGAGTCACAAACATTCTACTCATCGAAGGCACAAAAGCTGCTCAACAGAAAACAAGATTATATGCTGATAGGTGGAAGAATGAAGAAGGAAAACATAAGATAGAATGTTCACTAAATAGATATCCCCTCAATTTAATGAATCAATAAATACTTGAATATAAACAATGAATGATGGGCAAAATACAATAGATCCTCTGTTGCTTAGGGATCCATAAATCATTGACAACCTTTGATCCTCAAATCTGCAATATATTCAAATAAGAATATATATGAACAAAAGAATTACAATATGAAATCATATCTCTCATGAGTCTCCAATAGTAGTAATGCTTACAATCAAAAAATTCCCACGGGCTTACAAATGAACACACACATGAAAATTGCCTGCTCTTACTCTCTCTAGCCTCTATTGGCTCATGAATCCCCTTCTCCAAGAGATATCTCATTCCTTAAATAGAAAATAGAATCAAAAAAACCTTAGGAGGTCTAATCCCATCTCCTCCATTGGATTTTAAACCTTGGAGATAGGTGGCAACAATCAAAGAGACAAAAATCCAACAAACTGCTAATTTTTCAGCAATTTGTTGGAAGTCATTAATAAATTGTTTCCACCTCATTGCATGAGGCCTTTGATGGAGATAAATCCTAGGTGCAGGTGTCCCTTGACATCTAACTGATCTTTGAGAATCCATTCGAATCCTCCTTGACAGGTGGAAACCTCCCAACAAGGCAAATATCAAAACCGTGACCATTATAGGAAATTCGATAGCGCCGATGTAAAACAGTTGGTAGCACCACTTATATGTCTAATATCTATCAAACCATAAAACATTTTGAAAAAATGAGAGAGGTTTTTGTTATTTGGAATGTTATGAACAAAAACCTCCTCCATTTTTCAAAAATACCTTCTCATTTGTTCATAATACAAGTTTTAAGTTAGTCACTCAAAACTGGGAGAAGCATCCTTGCAAAATAACTCTGCACAATTCAGTTTTTTCCAGAATTTCGGTAAAGCCTGAATGTGTGTCTGCGTGAAATTTGGTAGTGCCCAACTGTGTATCCTTTCAAACTTTCGGTAGCGTCCGCCTATATAATTCACTCTTCTGTTGAAAATTCGGCAGCACCATCATAATTCACAACACCTTCACTTGAATGTTGACATAATGGGTAGCAACCTCGGGTATTAGTAGTGCCATTAGTCTTAGGATATTTGGCAGCATTTTCAGTAGTAAAATGGAAAACCATGCTATATAGACAATTCCTCTGTGCCATGGCACTATGGAATGTCTGTGCTCTTTTGTATGATGAGACTAATCAATAACTTTGAGTTGATAGGCTAGAAGCATGTATATGCCTATAGAGGTTATTTAGTTTCTTATGGAGAGGCACGCCTCTTCT
Source organism: Picea glauca (assembly GCA_000966675.3). Classification (NCBI taxonomy): domain Eukaryota; kingdom Viridiplantae; phylum Streptophyta; class Pinopsida; order Pinales; family Pinaceae; genus Picea; species Picea glauca. The sequence continues at coordinate 9,779 of JZKD02S2247280.1, forward strand.
AGCTGCAAATTCTTGTGCTGACAAAAGGGAAAATGAAAGGGTTTCAAAAAGGGTAAGGGTGAGGAGTTAGCCTCACAACCAGGAAAGAAGGACACAAATAAAATCAAGTGTTTTGGATGTCACAAGCTTGGACATTATGCATCATAGTGTTCAGGGAGGAAGAAGGGAAGAGGGAAGTTGAAGCAATAAGAGGTAGTAGCCTCAAAAAAAACTTAGATGAACGAGTTTGTTGTGAAATTTGAGAAGGATTTCTCATTGGTTTCCTTCCTTTCTACCAACATAGTTTCTAGGAGTGCATGGTACGTGGATAATGGTGCATCTCACCATATAAAATCAACACGAGAGTTGTTTATGGATCTAATGGAGAAAGAGTCAGGAGTACATGTGGAGCTTGGTAATGATGCCAAGTATGTAGTAAAAGGAGTTGGGACAATTTTGTTTCAACTCGAGCCAGGTAGCTCGTTGGAAGTGAAGGACATGTTGTATGTTATAGGGCTTAAGAAGACCTGCTTTTAGTCTCATTTATGGATGATAAGGGTTTTGTTGTGGAGTTCCAGAAAGGGAAAGAACTCATCATGCCAGAAAGATATAGCCCTAACATAAGTTGGGGAGTTGGGGTTAGAGAGGGAAATTTGTACATGTTACGGGGTGAGCATGTTCGAGCCTTTGTTCATAGTAGTTGCAACCTGTGTGAGTTGTGACATAGGAAGATGGGGCACTTGCATTATAGAGCATTGCCATTTTTTATGGATATTTTCATTAGTTTTCCATATTTGATTATTGAGCAACGAGGGGTCATGTGGAAAGGGTGCGTACATGGAAAACATGCCAAGGATGATTTCCCAAGTAGAAAGTCTAGGTCCAAGGAGATTTTGGATCTGTTACACTCAGATGAATGTGGGTCAATGTCAGTAGCATTAGTACAAGGAGGCATGCACTACGTGTCTTTTATTGATGATTTCTCTAGGAAGACATGGATCTACTTCATGAAGACCAAGGATGAGGTATTCAACCAATTTTGGGAGTTCAATTCTCTTGTGGAAAACCAGATAGGGAAGAATATCAAGGTCCCGAGGTTAGAAAATGGGGGTGAGTATACATACCTCTAACGACTTCAAGGATTTTTGCAAGGAGGAAATAATTAAGAGGGATCTGACATTATCTTAGAACCCAGAGTAGAATGGGGTTGTAGAGAGGAATAATCGGTTAATCATAGGGGTTGCTAAGGTCATGATCCACGTTTAAGATTTGCCCATGTTCCTTTGGGAAAAGACATGCAATATGACAATCCAACCCCTTCTAGTTCTGTCAAGAGAACTCAATGGTTCATGTACAGATTGAGGGGGATGCTAAGGAGCATATTGAGTCTCATAGGAGTACATTCAAGGAGAGAAAGTCTTAGAATAAGTTTTTGAACTATATGATGCTATTGAGTTGCATCATTGATTCTGAGGCTTCCATTTTTGAAGAAGTAGCAAACCAACAAGTTTTGAGGAATTCCATGGTGAAGGATGATGTGCGTGACATAGTACCAATATTGGAGGGAAAGCTAGTTTCGGTTGACTCTTCAAGAATTTCCTTCCTCATTAAGAGGGAGTGTTGATATTTGTAGCATCAGACATGAACTTCTGCACACGTCTAGTGTCTGACATGTGGAAGTCATAAAAAAATGACCTTTCTTATTTTTGTAATTCACTTTAATTAAAAATGATTATTAAAGTGAATAATCTTTTATATTGAGTTGATTAATGTCCAATAAAATGTTAAATATTTACATTAGTGATTTAGATATAATATCCACCGTTGATTGGGATTTATTCTCAATCGTCAATCTCATTGAGAAACTAAGGTTATGTACACTTGGCTATCAACTCAAAGTTATAAAATAAACAAAAAGTGAAAGGAGTAGACACAAAAAAGAGTGTTAGAGAAACACAAGTGAGAGAGGGAGAGAGAGTGATAAATGATTTTCATTNCATTATGTACTATTTTCATATCTTTATTCATTACAGGTACATAGTTATGATTATTTCAAGTTAGGGTTGTTGACTAATCCAAAATTAGTCATGTGAGACTAAAGTAAAGTTTGACAAAAATGCTAGTCTCTTGTTGTTAAAGTTAAGGAAGGTTTGTAGGTATGTGATCATATAAACCATGTCTATTACAAATTTACAAATCATATTTGGATGATGAAATTGACGAGGGATTTTGGTTGATGTACATGTTGGGTACATGGTTGAGATAAGTAATTGATGAGTTGGCACATACATGAGATGTATAATTGATGATGTTGGTACATCTTGATGAGTCATATTTTATGTGTATTTGATGCGTGATTGGTACATATTGGGTGCATGGTTGATGCACTCATTGATGGTACAGGTTGAGGTACAGGTTGGGGCATGGTTGATGCACTTGTTTATGGTACAGGTTGATTACAAGTTGTTTGGTACATGTTTTTACAAGTTGTTTTGTGCAGGTTGATTGGTACATGTTTACAACAATATATATCACAATGATAGTGTGACAATGGTTCCATCATTCTAGTTATATTTCAGGGCGGTTGGACGGGGCAAGGACAGGTGGTTGTAGCCAGCTTCCAGTTGTAGCCGAAGAATATAGCGGGTTGTAGCATCCTTTTGGTTGTAGCCAGAGAATTGAGGAGTTGGAGCTTCCCTCATGTTGTAACTTGAGAAACTAGGGGGTTGGATCCTCCTTCCAGTTGCAGCTAAAAAACAAAGGAAGTTGGTGCTTCCAACGAATGTAATTCTTAAAGACATATAAGAAAAAACATTCTGTGTTTTTCTCCTGCTTTGAGTTTCCATGTAAAAACACTGATGTACTATGTATGTGTATGATTTATCATTTGTTCATTGTTTATTTACTCTGAAAATATTGGATGATAATGATACATTGATATAACACTTGTATTTTATGGTTAAAAATGATTAAATTGTCTATTACTGATTCACCCCCCTCTTTGTAATCCAACAATGATCATGGCCCTCAAGGAGAGACTTCTACACACATAGATGACAAAGGGGTAAGGTGTTGAAAATTATCTCACCAAGGTGTAACACTTGTTATATGAGATTCTTGCAGTAGGATTAAATCTCTCACCAACTGAGATGGTTAGATGAACCTTGATAGGCTTCCCAAATGAGTGGGACCCTTTTATTTCAGGAGTGATATCTAGAGAAAGTCTGCCATACTGGGACATGTTGTGGGATGATTGTAGCCAAGAAGAGATCATAAGAGGAAGGGATGTAGAAGAGGATGAAGAGGAGGATAATCTCTCCCTCGCCTCCAAGAGGGGATCCAGATACAGGAAAGGACCAACTTCTAGAGGAGGAGCCACAAGTGGTAGGCCAAAGAAGGATCTCTCACATGTTCAATGTTATGTGCGTGGATAATTTGGGAATTATGCCATATAGTGTTCTCAAGCTAAGAAAGGAAATGGAGCTAAGGGTAGGAAGAATCAAGTGGCTCCTTTAGCAGAAGAGAAGGATCAAGATGAGGAAGAGGAGGAGCAGCATTTGGTTGCCAGAACTCGCCAGTTTTCCAGAATGTTCAAGGATGAGTATACACTCTTCCTTGAATCGGAGGGAATATCTAGAGATGGGTGGTACCTATATAGTGGTTCCACTTGCCACATGATTGGGGAAATATCTGAATTCCAGGAGTTCTTAGCTAAAGACTTGGGCTATGTAAGATGTTGTGTGCACTCTAGCATGGTGGTAGTCCAAGGAGAAGGGATGGTGTCACTACAAATAGAGTCAGACATGATTCTAAGGGTGCCAAGGGTACTTTATGTACTAGGTATGAGAGTTAGTGTACTCTCAATATCAGCCTTGGAGTATTAATTCTACAATGCTAGTTTCTTTGGTCGTGGTATGCATATTCGCTCTGTCAGAGGTTAGGATCCAGGACCACCTGTGATAATAGGTATCAATGAGGATCTCCTGTATAGGTTGTGGGGGAAAACCATCTACAAATTCAAGGGTGGATGTGATGGGACAATTGGATTACATTTGAGAGAGCAGGAGGTTCTCCTCAGCAGGCCCACATGGTGGGAGTGGAATCAATTGGAGGAGTGGGGATACCCAGATGGTTTGAGTGCGAGTGGAAAAATCAGCTACCAATCATAGCAGGTTGAGTATCCATACTAAGAGAGGATGGGACTCTCATATTCAGAGGGAGAGACTCACAATGATGTGGACCATGGAGGGGACAAATCCAGTTGCAATAGCTCCCTCGATAAGAGGGAGTGTTAGAGTATGTAGCTCGGGCAGGTACTTCCACACTAGAGGTTTCTAGTAGCGTGGAAGGCCCCCCCATGATGTCTATACATATTAGTGATGGTGGGGATATCTTAAGTCAACATGATATTAAGTCACAACCGTTGGATGTGACTCAAGTTGTCTCAATGCTTGGTTAAGTCCCCACCATCATATCTATATCTTGAGGTGAAGATCTAAGAGCCATAATTTAAGGAGATAATGGCAAGGGTTCTTAAAAGACCAAGAGAGCCTCATTTCTTATTGTCTCAAGTGAATAAAACCATCTGAGGGAGAGTGACTCTTCTAAGAGAGATTTGGCATCTGGTTGAGTCGAACTAGTCAAGGAGGGTCAAGTAGGGCCAAGCGTAGACCAAGTTGGGTCGTTTGAGTAAAGGGAGGAGGGATATTAAGGCTCCATAGACTCTCCTAGTGAAATAGACAAATAGAAGAAAGAGAATATACCAGATGTAAGGTAGAATAAAAGTTACCCATAAATCGTACTAAGTACCAAGGAGACCGTACGAATGGTATAGATTGATGGAGTGGGGTCAGAAGGGTATTGTATGTGTGTTTACAATAGTTTATAAGATCTATAACAACCTAACAAGGCATACAAAAGAGAACCTGAGCTATAACAGGGGTACCGTACATTTGTACGTCCGCCCAACAAAGGACTAGAAACTGTACAAAACCATACAACTAGTATGGGCTCCCAAAGCAACATCATTGTGGTGTTTTTTGTATGTACCCTTGGCTGAGAAAAATACAATAAGGTTTTCCCCAGAGGAGTGGGGTTTCCAGATATTTGTGTTGATATCCTTTGTGTGGCTGCTCTAAATATTTTACTATTAATGGTTATTGCATAAAATGTGTGTTTTCAACCATTAATTAGATATGAAACTCATTGTGTTTACCTATTAATTTATGCTATAATTGTTTTACAAATCTGGGTTTACAACAATATATCTATTAAAGTTCGAGTAACCAACAGTCAAATATGGGGTTTACAACAATATATCTATTAGATTTGAGTGACCAATAGTTAGATCTAGTGTAGATCTGAGGTTTACAACAATAGATATATTAGATTTAAGTCACCAAGATCTAGTACAGGTTTAGGGTATACAAAAAATAATCTATTAGATCTAAGTGACCAACAATCAAATCTAGTGCATTTATGAGTCTTACAACAACAAATTTATTAGTTCTGAGCGACTAGAGTCCATATCTAGTGAATATCTAGGTTTTATAACAACGGATCTATTAGATATGAAGTCCAACAATTGAGTTTTCTAGTGCTTGAAGGACTAAGGGAATTTTTACGAAAATTTGTTTAGATATGAAAGATGGCAGCAAGTAGTCTCAGGTTTGAAGGAAAATGATCTTGGGATATTGTTGACAAAGTAGTTCCTTCACCGATAGATCCACAACAATTGGAAGCTCACAAGAATGAGATCATAGCCATGCATGTGACATTTGATGTAGTGAAGGATCATTTGATCCCTTACTTGTCCGAGAAGAAGACATCCAAGGAGATGTTTGATACCCTGGTAAGTCTCTATCAAAGTGAGAACAAAAGTATGAATATGGTATTGAGGAATAAGCTTAGATCCATGAAAATGTCCAGATCAGACTCATTTACCAGTTACCTAATGAAGATCACCTATATCCATGATCAACTTGCACCAGTTGGGTAGGTGGTTGATGTAGAATGGTAAATACGACATTGAATGGATTCTCAAACCCTTGGAACCATTTGTCAAGGGTATTTTTGAACAGGAGAACCTTCCCCACTTTTGCGAGGATTTGGGATGATTGTATCTAGGTCGAGACTCGAGAGGAGTCTAAAGCCAACATGGAGGAAGGTGATGAGAACCCGACCTTTATCAATCAGATGAAGAAGGTGTTAGCACTGAAAGTCACACTTTGACTGCTAAAGTGTAAGCTTAACACCCATCATAATGTAAAAGATAATTTTGGTTTTGAATAGGTGGATAAAAAAGATGGAGAAAGAAAGGGAGATGGAAACAAATTGCAGATTAGTAGGCTACACCAATGGGCAATGGAGTCACAAACATTCTACTCATCGAAGGCACAAAAGCTGCTCAACAGAAAACAAGATTATATGCTGATAGGTGGAAGAATGAAGAAGGAAAACATAAGATAGAATGTTCACTAAATAGATATCCCCTCAATTTAATGAATCAATAAATACTTGAATATAAACAATGAATGATGGGCAAAATACAATAGATCCTCTGTTGCTTAGGGATCCATAAATCATTGACAACCTTTGATCCTCAAATCTGCAATATATTCAAATAAGAATATATATGAACAAAAGAATTACAATATGAAATCATATCTCTCATGAGTCTCCAATAGTAGTAATGCTTACAATCAAAAAATTCCCACGGGCTTACAAATGAACACACACATGAAAATTGCCTGCTCTTACTCTCTCTAGCCTCTATTGGCTCATGAATCCCCTTCTCCAAGAGATATCTCATTCCTTAAATAGAAAATAGAATCAAAAAAACCTTAGGAGGTCTAATCCCATCTCCTCCATTGGATTTTAAACCTTGGAGATAGGTGGCAACAATCAAAGAGACAAAAATCCAACAAACTGCTAATTTTTCAGCAATTTGTTGGAAGTCATTAATAAATTGTTTCCACCTCATTGCATGAGGCCTTTGATGGAGATAAATCCTAGGTGCAGGTGTCCCTTGACATCTAACTGATCTTTGAGAATCCATTCGAATCCTCCTTGACAGGTGGAAACCTCCCAACAAGGCAAATATCAAAACCGTGACCATTATAGGAAATTCGATAGCGCCGATGTAAAACAGTTGGTAGCACCACTTATATGTCTAATATCTATCAAACCATAAAACATTTTGAAAAAATGAGAGAGGTTTTTGTTATTTGGAATGTTATGAACAAAAACCTCCTCCATTTTTCAAAAATACCTTCTCATTTGTTCATAATACAAGTTTTAAGTTAGTCACTCAAAACTGGGAGAAGCATCCTTGCAAAATAACTCTGCACAATTCAGTTTTTTCCAGAATTTCGGTAAAGCCTGAATGTGTGTCTGCGTGAAATTTGGTAGTGCCCAACTGTGTATCCTTTCAAACTTTCGGTAGCGTCCGCCTATATAATTCACTCTTCTGTTGAAAATTCGGCAGCACCATCATAATTCACAACACCTTCACTTGAATGTTGACATAATGGGTAGCAACCTCGGGTATTAGTAGTGCCATTAGTCTTAGGATATTTGGCAGCATTTTCAGTAGTAAAATGGAAAACCATGCTATATAGACAATTCCTCTGTGCCATGGCACTATGGAATGTCTGTGCTCTTTTGTATGATGAGACTAATCAATAACTTTGAGTTGATAGGCTAGAAGCATGTATATGCCTATAGAGGTTATTTAGTTTCTTATGGAGAGGCACGCCTCTTCTAGCTGCAAATTCTTGTGCTGACAAAAGGGAAAATGAAAGGGTTTCAAAAAGGGTAAGGGTGAGGAGTTAGCCTCACAACCAGGAAAGAAGGACACAAATAAAATCAAGTGTTTTGGATGTCACAAGCTTGGACATTATGCATCATAGTGTTCAGGGAGGAAGAAGGGAAGAGGGAAGTTGAAGCAATAAGAGGTAGTAGCCTCAAAAAAAACTTAGATGAACGAGTTTGTTGTGAAATTTGAGAAGGATTTCTCATTGGTTTCCTTCCTTTCTACCAACATAGTTTCTAGGAGTGCATGGTACGTGGATAATGGTGCATCTCACCATATAAAATCAACACGAGAGTTGTTTATGGATCTAATGGAGAAAGAGTCAGGAGTACATGTGGAGCTTGGTAATGATGCCAAGTATGTAGTAAAAGGAGTTGGGACAATTTTGTTTCAACTCGAGCCAGGTAGCTCGTTGGAAGTGAAGGACATGTTGTATGTTATAGGGCTTAAGAAGACCTGCTTTTAGTCTCATTTATGGATGATAAGGGTTTTGTTGTGGAGTTCCAGAAAGGGAAAGAACTCATCATGCCAGAAAGATATAGCCCTAACATAAGTTGGGGAGTTGGGGTTAGAGAGGGAAATTTGTACATGTTACGGGGTGAGCATGTTCGAGCCTTTGTTCATAGTAGTTGCAACCTGTGTGAGTTGTGACATAGGAAGATGGGGCACTTGCATTATAGAGCATTGCCATTTTTTATGGATATTTTCATTAGTTTTCCATATTTGATTATTGAGCAACGAGGGGTCATGTGGAAAGGGTGCGTACATGGAAAACATGCCAAGGATGATTTCCCAAGTAGAAAGTCTAGGTCCAAGGAGATTTTGGATCTGTTACACTCAGATGAATGTGGGTCAATGTCAGTAGCATTAGTACAAGGAGGCATGCACTACGTGTCTTTTATTGATGATTTCTCTAGGAAGACATGGATCTACTTCATGAAGACCAAGGATGAGGTATTCAACCAATTTTGGGAGTTCAATTCTCTTGTGGAAAACCAGATAGGGAAGAATATCAAGGTCCCGAGGTTAGAAAATGGGGGTGAGTATACATACCTCTAACGACTTCAAGGATTTTTGCAAGGAGGAAATAATTAAGAGGGATCTGACATTATCTTAGAACCCAGAGTAGAATGGGGTTGTAGAGAGGAATAATCGGTTAATCATAGGGGTTGCTAAGGTCATGATCCACGTTTAAGATTTGCCCATGTTCCTTTGGGAAAAGACATGCAATATGACAATCCAACCCCTTCTAGTTCTGTCAAGAGAACTCAATGGTTCATGTACAGATTGAGGGGGATGCTAAGGAGCATATTGAGTCTCATAGGAGTACATTCAAGGAGAGAAAGTCTTAGAATAAGTTTTTGAACTATATGATGCTATTGAGTTGCATCATTGATTCTGAGGCTTCCATTTTTGAAGAAGTAGCAAACCAACAAGTTTTGAGGAATTCCATGGTGAAGGATGATGTGCGTGACATAGTACCAATATTGGAGGGAAAGCTAGTTTCGGTTGACTCTTCAAGAATTTCCTTCCTCATTAAGAGGGAGTGTTGATATTTGTAGCATCAGACATGAACTTCTGCACACGTCTAGTGTCTGACATGTGGAAGTCATAAAAAAATGACCTTTCTTATTTTTGTAATTCACTTTAATTAAAAATGATTATTAAAGTGAATAATCTTTTATATTGAGTTGATTAATGTCCAATAAAATGTTAAATATTTACATTAGTGATTTAGATATAATATCCACCGTTGATTGGGATTTATTCTCAATCGTCAATCTCATTGAGAAACTAAGGTTATGTACACTTGGCTATCAACTCAAAGTTATAAAATAAACAAAAAGTGAAAGGAGTAGACACAAAAAAGAGTGTTAGAGAAACACAAGTGAGAGAGGGAGAGAGAGTGATAAATGATTTTCATTCAATGTGCAAGTTTAAAGGAGAAAAGAAGAAACAATTTTCAGCAGAAGAGATCGACCCACCAAGGTGTTGTTTTAGTAGAAGAAGATCAAGCGATTGTAGAAGACATGGTGCAAGAGGATTTTTTCACCTCGCTGTATACGGTCGAGTTGCAGGGCCATACAAGTCGTACGATGCACCATAACGACCAGGTTTTTCTATAGTTTTTAATATTTCCTCAATGGACTATTTTCCTGGTTCAGAAGCCCTTGTAAGCTTTGAGTAATTTTAATGAAAAACTAATATTTGAAGGGCATAAATTTTCCATGTGCTTCCATTGTTTAATTTCCAATGAATTCCATCCAGTGTGTAATTATTCTGTTTTGATTTTTTTGTTTAAAATTCAGCAAGTAATTTTTTTGGTTGATATCATAAGGAAGTAATTTACCGAGAGTTGAAATTTTGACAATTTTATCATAACAATCTGTGAACTTTCATTATTTTCAACTTATTCTTTCATGTGTTTTGTCTCTAAATAAATGTTAATTGCAATTGTCAATGTTAATTGCATTTTACCGATTATTGACAATTGCAATTATAAAGTAATAAAGACAACCATGGCATAAACATACCGAGGTATGAGGCCCTGTTTGTTTCTGCACATTCCTGTAACTATTGGGTTGAATTGCGTACTTTCATCAAATATTTCCATGTGGAACTTGGTTTTATCCTTGACACAAATCCAAAAATGTGTAATCGTTCTCCTTGTGATGCACGTAGGCCTTTGGTCAACACATTCTATTTTAGAACATAGAATGGTAAGCAAGACAAGTGGTCCATTGTTGTGCGTTATGAAGCTTTAGTTTATGGTTGTTTAGTATTACGTCTCTTGTTTTGTTGAACTCGTCACCACACTCGTGCTATACTTTACTGAATCATTTTTTAAATTCATAAAATGTGAGCAAATTTTGTGTGTTGCTGGACTCCTTAGAGGATGATGTTTACGCGATTGAATGTTAGCATATAATATTTTCCAATCAATTAATGCAATAACTTTCCTCTAGTCAAAATACTAAGGTTGCAAAGCAAAATAATTTTTTTCTAGGTGAAATTGCTCCTATACGATCTTAGTAGGAGATGTCAAAACACTCTAAAGGTTGTGTAGGCGATGGAAAATCACTCAAAAGGGTGTGCAACACAATGATAATTTTTGGGAGCATGTTTGTTATGTTGAGACTTCCTAACACTAAATTTTTTATTTAAAGAGTTCGATTAGTGATGCATGGTTTAATGCATGCCACTTGGGAAGTTTTAGGTTCCAAAAGTTCACACATACCACTTAGAATGTAATAGATTAATAAACTTCAGGATTAAAAATTTACATAAGTGTTATTTTGAATTTCAATATTAACATTTTCATATTTTTCAGTATTAACATTTTTATATGTTTTTTTTATATTTTTAATATAAACTTATAACAAGCTTAAATGCATATATAAAATAATATTTTTTTTAAGAAAACAATTGTACCTTCTATTTCAGCGTAAAATTGAAAGTATATTCCAAAGGTTCTTAGAAGTGCAAAATATACGAGTCAATCCGAGAGGGGGCTATCTTAAAAAACATACCTTCCAATGATTTGGATAATGTATCTCAAATATAAGAGTCCCATAATATAATTTCAATACAAGGTCCCCCCAAAAGATTTTTTGTTCCCAAAAAACATTACATCATCCATAACTTCATGAAAAATTTAAAGCATCCAACTAAAACCAAGCCGAACAAGAATTTCACAGGTCACTAAAATTTGATTCATTTCGCCCTATAAGGACATTGTCCTTATATTCTTCAATGATGAACAAACCTAGATGTAAATGTAACACCTCCTTTGATAGAGCATCCGATTTTCCATTGAATTCATGATACACATGAAGAAAACAATCTCTTGAAACTAGCCCACACACTCCTTCAATTGCGTAATTGTATTGATAAGACCTTGATTGTTTATTTGGGCATGATTTTTCATCAACTAAATAACCATTTTAGAGTCAACATATACCTGTAAATGGAAGACATCTCTATCAATAAAAATATATAATAGAGCAAATAATGTGTTCATCTCTGTAAAGTTGTTTGATTCATGTCCTAGGTAGGATTTTCCAAGAAGATAATGAGAGTCTGTGAGATGAAGGGAGAATCCCAAATCACATTCACAAACTTCCTCTTGACTCGACCCATCAAAAAAACCCCAAGCAATCCATTTATCTATCCGAGTCCCCTTTGAGGAGTGGGGCCAAGCAGGATCGGGCGTGTGTTTATACGAAAAAGAAATTGCCAACGCCCTCATGGAAACCATAGTTGGAGGAGATAACTTATCTTGAAATAAAATTTATTACATGTTATCCAGATGTCCCCTGCCACAACTAATGGAAGGGATCTAAATCCTTTTAGAGGATGAATTTCGTAGAACCATCTAAATCACTGTAAGATGGATTGTTTGCCCCAAAGATTCAAAATATCGACTTGAGATTCCATGTGAGACCAAACCATTTTATTAAATTGACATGGAAGAAAAATATGGAAGATGTTCGTTGCAACCAAATGGAATAAGGAACAAATACTTGGACCCTTTTAACCATGCTTCAACATTCTGTCCCAAGTGAAATTAGATTCTTCAGAATAAGAAAAAATAAGAGAATTCCTTTCAAAGGAACCTTTAATTTCCATATTTTTGTATACCACCTTTTAGCATGGACCATATTATTCCCAATCATGGAGATATAACCTTGTTTGGATATGTATTGAATCCCTATGAGATTATAAACCCATACCATCCCATCATTTCCATCCTTGATTCTAATTCCCGCATTAACAAGTTCGGAGATGAAAAAATTCCACCGTGGGTGCCACTCCTCTTCCAGGTCTAGATTGGTCATCGATAACTATCCTTGGTGCTATATAATCACAGAAGACCATTTAACAATCTAATCAAGAGAACACTTGTCAATCTCATGTAGATAAGTTATAATAATTTTAGGTAAAAAATATTTTGGCTACACCTCGTAATTGTGTACGAACCAATACAAACCTTATTAACTGACAAATACTTCCAAGCAAGGTGTTTCCCAACCACTAAGAAAGACCGAGAGATGGCCCTCCGATGACTTGTAGAGATGTTGGATGACTTAAGGGTGGACTGGATCCATCCAATGATAGAGTCTGGTGCAATATATTTGGCCACAATAATTTGATGCCACATACTATCATGCGTGAGAAAAATCTAGAGAAATTTCCCAACCAAGGAATTCCCAAAATAGAATAGATTCTTGAGGCCCAATCCCCCCTGATACTCATACAAAGCTATTAACTTCCATCTCACAAGGTGATACCCCAAATAATTAGCTTTACCTTTCCATAGATAATTGAAGGCTAATATTCAAATTTTATGAAGAATTCCTTTCGAAATCGACGCTAGAAGATGCCAATACACCAGAATGGGTTCTTAACAGATTTGAGTAGGATTAGTCAACCATGCCAGAAGATCCAACAATTACACCAAAAGTTGTGTTGGAAATATTTTTTTCATTGATGTTAAAGACAAGGGGAGCCTACATATGTCCAAGATAAAGATTGCAAGATGGAGATTGTTGGAAATATTCTTTTTGGATTTTTGATGCTCAATTTGGATACCCTATGTTTGAAGGTATTTTTAATATGAATACCTAGGTCAAATGGAAACATAGGATATATGGTTGAAAATATTATTTCGATACCTTTCCAATGGTATATTCCACTCCATCTAAGTCCATAAGAATGAGGAGATATGAAATATTTGTTCAGGTCAACCTAGCGAGAAAGTACAAGTCGACCCAATCAACTTTAGAAGTTTCCCCCATAAGTGAACACATAAACACTATAAATACATGATAGATGTGTGTATTTGAAGAATATCCAAGCAAGAAGAGAAAGTACAAGTTCACAAAAAAGATCTGAGGTGTGTAAGAGTTGCTGGAGAGTATTCTTGGGATCTAAAGGTGCACAAGAGGAGTTTTCTTGGAGTTTTAAGGGTGCTCCATGAAGGACTAAGGTCTATGATGCTGCAAAGTATGTTGTTTTGAGGTTGTAGTGCTACAGTCTCAATTTATATTATGGGAATGATGTTAAGAGGTTCGCTAGGGCATGAAGTATAAATCTGACTATGTTTTGAAGCTATGTTTGGGGTATGAAGCAAGGAGAGGCGCTAGAGCATGAAAGTCAAGGGTATGGTGATGTTGTGAAATGCATGAAGTATGAAGCATGTAGGTGAAGTCAAAAGTATTATGTATATGAAGATCTTGGATTGGTGCCTATACAAGTATTTTTGAGTTGGTGCTCACATGAAGAGATTTATGTCTCTAGTAGGTTGGTGCCTACACAATATCTTATTGAGTTGGTGCTCAGTTGAAGATATTGGTGTTTCTAATAGGTTGGTGCCTACACAATATCTTGTTGAGTTGGTTCTTAGCTAAGAAGATTGGTGTCTCTAGTATCTTGATGCATACAAGCTTCTTAAAAATAGGTTGGTGCCTACATACATTTATAAAGATAAGTTTTGTGGTTCTCTCCCACAAGGGTTTCTAAGTTAAACTATTTGTACCGTGATTTGAGTTTACATGCATTTATTGTTTTAAATTTAATGAATGATTGATGAATGCCCAATTAATGTAAAAAGTACCTTATACTGATTCAACCCCCCTCTCATTATAAGCATAACTTCAACAAGTTGATCACTTTTTCAACTTTTGCGAGGAGCCAATTCCAGTCCAACAATCCATATTTATTAGGCTTGATATAGTACCCCGAGTATTTAAAACCTTCTCTCAATTATTGTGCCTAGTATCCAATGATATCATTAATATTGCTTCTAGAATCTCCCACATAATTTGGGAAATATATAGATTATTTATCTAGGTTAACCTCCATTCTTGTAGACCCACATAAAGATGTAATAGTATTTTTATAGTGTTCTCCTTCTACTGCATTATAGAAAAAAAAATAAGCACAACGTCAACAAACAATAGATGTATGAGGTTAATATGATGCCCAATAGTAACCCCTTTGATGTGATGAGAATGTCTNTTGGCTATCAACTCAAAGTTATAAAATAAACAAAAAGTGAAAGGAGTAGACACAAAAAAGAGTGTTAGAGAAACACAAGTGAGAGAGGGAGAGAGAGTGATAAATGATTTTCATTAAGAAACAATTTGCAGCAGAAGAGATCGACCCACCAAGGTGTTGTTTTAGTAGAAGAAGATCAAGCGATTGTAGAAGACATGGTGCAAGAGGATTTTTTCACCTCGCTGTATACGGTCGAGTTGCAGGGCCATACAAGTCGTACGATGCACCATAACGACCAGGTTTTTCTATAGTTTTTAATATTTCCTCAATGGACTATTTTCCTGGTTCAGAAGCCCTTGTAAGCTTTGAGTAATTTTAATGAAAAACTAATATTTGAAGGGCATAAATTTTCCATGTGCTTCCATTGTTTAATTTCCAATGAATTCCATCCAGTGTGTAATTATTCTGTTTTGATTTTTTTGTTTAAAATTCAGCAAGTAATTTTTTTGGTTGATATCATAAAGAAGTAATTTATCGAGAGTTGAAATTTTGACAATTTTATCATAACAATCTGTGAACTTTCATTATTTTCAACTTATTCTTTCATGTGTTTTGTCTCTAAAGAAATGTTAATTGCAATTGTCAATGTTAATTGCATTTTACCGATTATTGACAATTGCAATTATAAAGTAATAAAGACAACCATGGCATAAACATACCGAAGTATGAGGCCCTGTTTGTTTCTGCACATTCCTGTAACTATTGGGTTGAATTGCGTACTTTCATCAAATATTTCCACATGGAACTTGGTTTTATCCTTGACACAAATCCAAAAATGTGTAATCGTTCTCCTTGTGATGCAGGTAGGCCTTTGGTCAACACATTCTATTTTAGAACATGGAATGGTAAACAAGACAAGTGGTCCATTGTTGTGCGTTATGAAGCTTTAGTTTATGGTTGTTTAGTATTACGTCTCTTGTTTTGTTGAACTCAGTCACAACACTCGTGCTGTACTTTACTGAATCATTTTTAAATTCATAAAATGTGAGCAAATTTTGTGTGTTGTTGGACTCCTTAGAGTATGATGTTTACGCACCCCTTTATATGATTGAATGTTAGCATATAATATTTTCCAATCAATTAATGCAATAACTTTCCTCTAGTCAAAATACTAAGGTTGCAAAGCAAAATAATTTTTTAGGTGAAATTGCTCCTATACGATCTTATTCATAAAATGTGAGCAAATTTTGTGTGTTGTTGGACTCCTTAGAGTATGATGTTTACGCACCCCTTTATATGATTGAATGTTAGCATATAATATTTTCCAATCAATTAATGCAATAACTTTCCTCTAGTCAAAATACTAAGGTTGCAAAGCAAAATAATTTTTTAGGTGAAATTGCTCCTATACGATCTTAGTAGGAGATGTCAAAACACTCTAAAGGTTGTGTAGGTGATGAAAAATCACTCAAAAGGGTGTGCAACACAATGATAATTTTTGGGAGCATGTTTGTTATGTTGAGACTTCCTAACACTAAAAGTTTCATTTAAAGAGTTCGATTAGTGATGCATGGTTTCATGCATGTCACTTGGTAAGTTTTAGGTTCCAAAAGTTCACACATACCACTTAGAATGTAATAGATTAACAAGCTTTAGGATTAAAAATTCATATAAGTATTATTTTGAATTTCAGTATTAACATTTTCATA
Source organism: Picea glauca (assembly GCA_000966675.3). Classification (NCBI taxonomy): domain Eukaryota; kingdom Viridiplantae; phylum Streptophyta; class Pinopsida; order Pinales; family Pinaceae; genus Picea; species Picea glauca. The sequence goes on from JZKD02S2247280.1 coordinate 26,279, forward strand.
TGTTTCATATTAACATTTTTATATGTTTTTTTTTTTTTTTAATTTAAACTTATAACAAGCTTAAATGCATATATAAAATAATATTTTTTTCAAGAAAACAATTGTACCTTCTATTTCAACACAAAATTGAAAGTGCATTCCAAAGACTCTTAGAAGTGCAAAATATACGAGTCATTCTGAGAGGGGGCTATCTTAAAAAACATACCTTCCAATGATTTGGATAATGTATCTCAAATATAAGAGTCCCATAATATAATTTCAATACAAGGTCCCCCAAAAAGATTTTTTGTTCCCAAAAAACATTACATCATCCATAACTTCATGAAAAATTTAAAGCATCCAACTAAAACCAAGCCAAACAAGAATTTCACAGGTCACTAAAATTTGATTCATTTCGCCCTATAAGGACATTGTCCTTATATTCTTCAATGATGAACAAACCTAGATGTAAATGCAACACCTCCTTTGATAGAGCATCCGATTTTCCATTGAATTCATGATACACATGAAGAAAACAATCTCTTGAAACTAGCCCACACACTCCTTCAATTGCGTAATTGTATTGATAAGACCTTGATTGTTTATTTGGGCATGATTTTTCATCAACTAAATAACCATTTTAGAGTCAACATATACCTGTAAATGGAAGACATCTCTATCAATAAAAATATATAATAGAGCAAATAATGTGTTCATCTCTGTAAAGTTGTTTGATTCATGTCCTAGGTAGGATTTTCCAAGAAGATAATGAGAGTCTGTGAGATGAAGGGAGAATCCCAAATCACATTCACAAACTTCCTCTTGACTCGACCCATCAAAAAAACCCCAAGCAATCCATTTATCTATCCGAGTCCCCTTTGAGGAGTGGGGCCAAGCAGGATCGGGCGTGTGTTTATACGAAAAAGAAATTGCCAACGCCCTCATGGAAACCATAGTTGGAGGAGATAACTTATCTTGAAATAAAATTTATTACATGTTATCCAGATGTCCCCTGCCACAACTAATGGAAGGGATCTAAATCCTTTTAGAGGATGAATTTCGTAGAACCATCTAAATCACTGTAAGATGGATTGTTTGCCCCAAAGATTCAAAATATCGACTTGAGATTCCATGTGAGACCAAACCATTTTATTAAATTGACATGGAAGAAAAATATGGAAGATGTTCGTTGCAACCAAATGGAATAAGGAACAAATACTTGGACCCTTTTAACCATGCTTCAACATTCTGTCCCAAGTGAAATTAGATTCTTCAGAATAAGAAAAAATAAGAGAATTCCTTTCAAAGGAACCTTTAATTTCCATATTTTTGTATACCACCTTTTAGCATGGACCATATTATTCCCAATCATGGAGATATAACCTTGTTTGGATATGTATTGAATCCCTATGAGATTATAAACCCATACCATCCCATCATTTCCATCCTTGATTCTAATTCCCGCATTAACAAGTTCGGAGATGAAAAAATTCCACCGTGGGTGCCACTCCTCTTCCAGGTCTAGATTGGTCATCGATAACTATCCTTGGTGCTATATAATCACAGAAGACCATTTAACAATCTAATCAAGAGAACACTTGTCAATCTCATGTAGATAAGTTATAATAATTTTAGGTAAAAAATATTTTGGCTACACCTCGTAATTGTGTACGAACCAATACAAACCTTATTAACTGACAAATACTTCCAAGCAAGGTGTTTCCCAACCACTAAGAAAGACCGAGAGATGGCCCTCCGATGACTTGTAGAGATGTTGGATGACTTAAGGGTGGACTGGATCCATCCAATGATAGAGTCTGGTGCAATATATTTGGCCACAATAATTTGATGCCACATACTATCATGCGTGAGAAAAATCTAGAGAAATTTCCCAACCAAGGAATTCCCAAAATAGAATAGATTCTTGAGGCCCAATCCCCCCTGATACTCATACAAAGCTATTAACTTCCATCTCACAAGGTGATACCCCAAATAATTAGCTTTACCTTTCCATAGATAATTGAAGGCTAATATTCAAATTTTATGAAGAATTCCTTTCGAAATCGACGCTAGAAGATGCCAATACACCAGAATGGGTTCTTAACAGATTTGAGTAGGATTAGTCAACCATGCCAGAAGATCCAACAATTACACCAAAAGTTGTGTTGGAAATATTTTTTTCATTGATGTTAAAGACAAGGGGAGCCTACATATGTCCAAGATAAAGATTGCAAGATGGAGATTGTTGGAAATATTCTTTTTGGATTTTTGATGCTCAATTTGGATACCCTATGTTTGAAGGTATTTTTAATATGAATACCTAGGTCAAATGGAAACATAGGATATATGGTTGAAAATATTATTTCGATACCTTTCCAATGGTATATTCCACTCCATCTAAGTCCATAAGAATGAGGAGATATGAAATATTTGTTCAGGTCAACCTAGCGAGAAAGTACAAGTCGACCCAATCAACTTTAGAAGTTTCCCCCATAAGTGAACACATAAACACTATAAATACATGATAGATGTGTGTATTTGAAGAATATCCAAGCAAGAAGAGAAAGTACAAGTTCACAAAAAAGATCTGAGGTGTGTAAGAGTTGCTGGAGAGTATTCTTGGGATCTAAAGGTGCACAAGAGGAGTTTTCTTGGAGTTTTAAGGGTGCTCCATGAAGGACTAAGGTCTATGATGCTGCAAAGTATGTTGTTTTGAGGTTGTAGTGCTACAGTCTCAATTTATATTATGGGAATGATGTTAAGAGGTTCGCTAGGGCATGAAGTATAAATCTGACTATGTTTTGAAGCTATGTTTGGGGTATGAAGCAAGGAGAGGCGCTAGAGCATGAAAGTCAAGGGTATGGTGATGTTGTGAAATGCATGAAGTATGAAGCATGTAGGTGAAGTCAAAAGTATTATGTATATGAAGATCTTGGATTGGTGCCTATACAAGTATTTTTGAGTTGGTGCTCACATGAAGAGATTTATGTCTCTAGTAGGTTGGTGCCTACACAATATCTTATTGAGTTGGTGCTCAGTTGAAGATATTGGTGTTTCTAATAGGTTGGTGCCTACACAATATCTTGTTGAGTTGGTTCTTAGCTAAGAAGATTGGTGTCTCTAGTATCTTGATGCATACAAGCTTCTTAAAAATAGGTTGGTGCCTACATACATTTATAAAGATAAGTTTTGTGGTTCTCTCCCACAAGGGTTTCTAAGTTAAACTATTTGTACCGTGATTTGAGTTTACATGCATTTATTGTTTTAAATTTAATGAATGATTGATGAATGCCCAATTAATGTAAAAAGTACCTTATACTGATTCAACCCCCCTCTCATTATAAGCATAACTTCAACAAGTTGATCACTTTTTCAACTTTTGCGAGGAGCCAATTCCAGTCCAACAATCCATATTTATTAGGCTTGATATAGTACCCCGAGTATTTAAAACCTTCTCTCAATTATTGTGCCTAGTATCCAATGATATCATTAATATTGCTTCTAGAATCTCCCACATAATTTGGGAAATATATAGATTATTTATCTAGGTTAACCTCCATTCTTGTAGACCCACATAAAGATGTAATAGTATTTTTATAGTGTTCTCCTTCTACTGCATTATAGAAAAAAAAATAAGCACAACGTCAACAAACAATAGATGTATGAGGTTAATATGATGCCCAATAGTAACCCCTTTGATGTGATGAGAATGTCTAGCTTTGATGATCAAACGGATTAGTACCTCAACTCTTAGTAGAAAAATATAAGGTTATAATGTGAGGGCCTGAAAAAATCAGATCCAACCCCATTTATAAAAACCTCATTTGATGAATTCATGACACAACACATTATTCGGTTGAAAATCCTAATATCAAACCAAATTTGAAGAAAAATAAGTTTGAGAAAGGTCCAAGAGACTTGGTCACAGGCCTTAGATAAATCCATTTTTATAACCACAGAGGGGCTACTTGTAACCTTTATCGAAGCACTCCTTGGGCCGCACCAATGGCTTCATGAATCAATCGGCCTTATAAGAACCCAATTTTTTCTTGCAAGATTAATATGGATAAGAGTGGCTTTATCTGAACAAAAATGATCTTAGCAATGATTTTTTACAAGCAATTACAAAGCGAAATAGGCCAAAAATCATTGAAAGTTCTAGGTACATCAACCTGTGGGATTAATGCAATGAAAGTAGAGTTATATCATCTAGGAACCCTCCCTGACTGCCTAACCTATTCCACCACCCTAAGTAATTCAACATTGACTAGATCAATTAAATATTCAAAGAATCCAACAATCCATCTGTATGGCCCAAGATTTTGGCCTTATTGAATGACTTGATAACTAGGAAATCTTTATACAAAACTGACTAAAACAATTCCTAATTTTATTCTTCCATCACAAGACTAAGAAAATGATCCAAAACAATGAACATGTCACCAATTTTATTATGCTATGGAGCCTTAAAGAGATCCCCAAAATGAGATACCCCTAATCAAGCCAGATCCCATAACCCCTTCAATTTATTCCCCGATCCATCAACTTGCTCCCAAATCATATTATGATTTTTCCGGTTGTTAGTAATGGATTTGCAGTTGGTTAAAAATCAAGAATTACTACCCGAAATTTCCGTAGCCTTTTACTTAAAATTTTTTGGGTAAAATAACAATTGGTTTTATTTAAGCTAATTTTGGTTTTTATGTCCAAATTGTGCTCTGGGTTTTTTCTTTTCACAGTTTCACTGTTTTTGGAAAAATATTGGCCCGAGGGGCCAATATCCAATGCTGCTAGCTATCAACACCTGTCATCACCACAAGACAAGGGTTAGCGTTGACTTAAGCGAAACATCATATACAACCGAACAAGCCTAGAGCACCTGCAAACAATACAGCATGGGTTAGCATAAATCAACACAGCACAAGTCAACGCTCAAAGCAATTGACAGAGCCATGGTAGAAGCCCACGAGGAGGGGCCAAAAACACCTAGAACTACAACTCATTCCAAGCGTCCAAATGTTCAAAGGAGATCCTCACAGGAGTTAAAAGGGTAAGATTGCAGCTAACAAAAGTTAATCACTTACACGTCAAACACTCAAGCTGTTATGATATACATTTTCTCAGTTAGGTTTTATGGATTCCATAATCGCACGCCACTATTCTTATTTATTGGTCAGAACGCATCTAGGTGTAGAGTTTCAACGCCAAATATTTCCAAACTCCAATCGCTGTCTAGATTTCAAAATTGCTCGATCATTGAAGTCAGGTTCCGAGAACTAGAGCAGTCTTGTATACAAAGCATCATTGGTTTCTCTCAAATACGATCCCAGACACCGTGTGGATTAATCGTTCCGAAACAAATGCATGATGAGATCTTGTTGAACAGTGCCGATTTCGGGAAGCACTGATTGTGGCAGAGACATATAACTTGAAACCAATTGGGAGAGGAGGTGGATGAAATGTCAAATACAATTCTAACCATATGTTCTCTGCAAACCCCATCGTGGCTTATGAAATAGCAGCTTTTGTGGCTTCTTATTTACATTTGCAAACATAATTACTCCTAGTACACTTGCAAACGAAGCATTCAACATTGCTTCTGCTTATAGTGATGTATTGACAGCAAAGATATCAAAATGTGAGCAATACCGATGATGCCTCTTCGTTGATAATATTCCAGGGTTCGAGGTGTCTTGTGCAGGTTTCAATTGTGAAGACATAAAGATTCTCAACTAAGAAGGTTGCGACAAAAGTTTGGGAGATAAATTGCAGAGCGTATCATCGAAGCTAGAAATACAGATGGAATGTTCCACAACAGTTTTCATCACCATGGAAAAGGATCATGGGCAATTGGTTGAGTATTCTAAGTATTTTCACAGTTATGGAAACTCTTATAGCGTCCCCTGTGTAAAAAACAGAGCATAGCGCTACTAGAATTTTGAAGGTTCATAGTTTTGTCCAAGATTAACTCAAGTCATCAGATTTGCTGTTCGAATGGATAATATCATCATCAAGGTTGCATGACACATGGAGATAAAACATATCATCTGCAAATTAGGATCTTGTTTCCTTGTTTGGAATGAAAGCAACAAATTTTGGGCTCAAATTTTTGACAGTGGAAGGATAATATTATTTTCAGGTAGTTGAAGATGTCGACCATTTCAAGACAAATGACAGAGTGAAAGATTCGATCCAGCTTTGATTGAAGAGTGAAAGATTCGATCCAGCTTTGATGGCAGCGTGCTTCCGGTTGCAGAAGGGTTTGATTCGTCCTCCACAGTCTTCTGTGCCCACCATTCATAAATCATAAAATCGATATGAAGTGGGGAAGGTTTCTGATGAGGATCAATTGAAAGCATAGACTCATATGAAACCACAGATATTCACAGGATGGGTGTTACCAATTCTGCAGGCCTGTTTTGGATCTGTGCTGCGAAATGTGCAGAGTATTTTTGCGAGGGTTCTACATAAACTCGCTACTCAGCGCGCTACTGAATGGAGCTACAAAATGGCACTTGGAATCAAGGGGTTCGAATTTATCACTCTTTTGGGTGACTGATGATGTGGAGAATAGCTAAGACCATAGGTGGCAGCATGAAAGGAATTTGATTCCAATTCTAACAACTATGTAATAGGTGGCAGAGTATCCCAACTTTCCATATTTCCAATCACAAAATCAATTGACAGTTCCAGATTTCAAGGAAGTGAATAACCAGTGATCGAGTAAAAATGGCAGAAGATCACAATGAGCTCCATATTTCTTGCAACTTAACCAAAACATAATTCTATTTTTAGATATTAGTTCTCGAGTGCTAGAGGGAGTTAGATTAGTTTTATATATATATATATATATATATATATATATATATATATATATATATTTCATGATTTGTAGTTTCAAGGGGGGAGAAAGAGACCCGAGAGGTCTGTGGTAGGATTCTTAAGAAATGATGCTGAGCTGCAGGGATATGGAAGTTTGATGTTTTTCTTAGGAATTGTCTTAACTTTCCGTGCAAAGATATGAACAGTTGGATGACGTTTTTGGCTAGTATGTAATATTTTCTACAGTTATTTCACAGTATTTTCCTTCATAAACATATTGCATATGTTATATGGAATATGACAAATGCTTACTATGATTAGAGAATTCTTTTAAAGGTTTTATGATAATTTTTTCCATGGTTGTGTTTATCTTTGTTTAATCATCTTGGAAAAGGATTTTCTAAAGTATGATTAGTTCCTCTATTGTATGAATCATTAAAGGACCTGTTTTGTCTGATAGTGAGACTGTCAACTCTTCTATTATCTTCCCATTCATTCATTTTCCCCGAGACACTTAAGAAACCACTAGCCAAAGGTTTTGTTTTCTTCACCTGCTGTTCATAGAATTTTACCACTCTCATAGTTTCTTAAAACCCAACTTATCCAATCAAGTCAAGTCATTTTTATTCAATATGTGCTATGATTTCTCTCAAACAGTCTTAGAGCAACTTTTAGCGCTAACATTTTCTGGCATCGTTGCTGGGGACGGAGGTGAATGAGAAATATTCCCTGGGAGAACAACATTGATTAAAGCCATCTTTTGATAGTGAACAAGGGTTGGTCACATATCAGAGACTACATCATTCACCTTGGGACTCCACTCCATGAAAGAAGAACCTGTTGACGACTTCACTGATACGGGATAGCAATAGAAATGGAAGCTATCTTGGCTCAGAGGTTTTCACCTCTCAATTTTTCAGTTATTCCTGGTTTTCCTAATCCTGTACCTTCTTTCTCAAAATGCGCGGATTTTCTTCCTATTTTACATGGAGATGAAGGGTATAATCCTGCCCAACATATCATATATTTTCATCAGTGCATAGATCAATTGGATATCTATCATGAAGATGCTCTCATGAAGATGTTCGTATACTCATTAAATGGTGATGCTCAAAGATGGTATCAGGAATTTCATGCAGCTTTCCATAAGTATTGCAAGAGGTATTATTCTTCTTATATACTTCTTGAATAATGTTGTGAAAAGTTCAAGTCTTACATTCAACAAACAATAGAGTATTCTTCATGTGATAACTTCTGTGAATATTTTGATGAAAGAGAAATTAAGGAAGAGTTAATTCTGGAAGAGAATACTACAAATCCTTATATTCAAGAGATATTTGAAACTTGTGATAGTATCGTTCAAGATGAATTTGATCATCAAATGATTGGGGATAGTAATGTTGAAGACCGAGATCAGGGTGTTTCCATTTTCTCTAAAGTTTCAGAAGGTGCTGAAGAAGAAAAGACAGAATTTGTGGAAATTCTATTCTTTCTGTACCTTGCATTTCAGATCCTATTTACCTTGCATTTCAGATCCTATTGAACAACAGTATGATGGAAATATTGAAGAACTGCAAGAATAGTTGATCCTACATTCATCACCATCGGTTGAGCAACAATCTCTGCAAATCAACAAGCTTTCATTAACTATGCTTGAACCTGGATCTGCAGACAATAACAAACAACCTATGATGAGCAGTGAAATCAGCCCGCAACCATGTTCAGATTTGCAGGTAGTTGAAAATGACAACCATTATCAGGAAGAGGTATTTCTTTACAGTTTCATTGATCCTTTTGCTGATTATTTGGAGTCTTTGATCAGTTCAAATGTCAACTTGTTTATGTCAATGGAAGATTGGTTTTTCTTCCCTTTTGAACTGCATATCGGTATTCCATGGGTTCTTGCATTCATGATTTCCAGATAGGGGTTTTACCAGTCAATCAAATACTTATATGGCTTCATTGGAAGCACAAGTTTACCTAATCTAAGGAAGTAGTTGATTAGGTAGGTGTAGGAAGAATAAATCTCACTTCTCAAGCATCTTATTTGCAGTTAGTTTTCAATTTCAAATAAAGAGTAGAGGTTCTCTCAGGCATGCAGGTTTTCTGCACAGAGTTAAAGGAGTGAAAGGGCACTGATCTATAAGTTCTTGGCAGCTCGCGGGTATCATGCCATCCCCTGTGGAGCCAATGTTAATACATGGATTTGTAGTTGGTTAAAAATGAAGAATTGCTACCTGAAATTCCTGTAGCCTTTTACTTAAAATTTTGGGTAAAATAAAAGCTAATTTTGGTTTTTATGTCCAAATTGTGCTTTCGGGTTTTTCTTTTCACAGTTTCACTATTTTTGGCAAAATATTGACCCGAGGGGCCAATCTCCAATACCGCTAGCTATCAACACCTGTCATCACCACAAGACAAGGGTTAGCGTTGACTTAAGCCAAGCATCATATACAACCGAACAAGCCTAGAGCACCTGCAAACAACACAACATGGGTTATCATAAATCAACACAACACAAGTCAATGCTCAAAGCAATTGACAGAGCCATGGTAGACCGTAGAAGCCCACGAGGAGGGGAAAATATCACCTAGCACTACAACTCATACCAAGCGTCCAAATGTTCAAAGGATATCCTCACAGGAGTTAAAAGGGTAAGATTGCAGCTGTCATTCGGGTGTCGAACAAACCTTTCAACAAAAGTTAATCACTTACACGTCAAACACTCAAGCTGTTATGATATACATTTTCTCAGTTAGGTTTTATGGATTCCATAATCGCGCGCCACTATTCTTATTTCTTGGTCAGAACACATCCAGGTGTAGAGTTTCAACGCCAAATATTTCCAAACTCCAAGCACTGTCTAGATTTCAAAATTGTTCGATCATTGAAGTCAGGTTCTGAGAACTGGAGCAGTATTGTATACAAAGCATCATTGGTTTCTCTCCAATATGAATCCCAGACACCGTGTGGCTTAATTGTTCCGAAACAAATGCATGACGAGCTCTTGTTGAACAATGCCGATTTCGGGAAGCACTGGTTGTGGCAGAGGAATATAACTTGAAACCAATCAGGAGAGGAGGTGGCTGAAATGTCAAAGACAATTCTAACCATAGGTTCTCTGCAAACCCCATCGTGGCTTATGAAATAGCAACTTTTGTGGCTTCTTATAAACATAATTACTCCAAGTACACTTGCAAACATAATTACTCCAAGTACACTTGCAAACGAAGCATTCAACATCGCTTCTGCTTATAGTGATGTATTGACAACAAAGATATCAAAATGTGAGCAATACCGATGATGTCTCTTCGTTGATAATATTCCAGGGTTTGAGGTGTCTTGTGCAGGTTTCAATTGTGAAGACATAAATATTCTCAACTATGAAGGTTGCGACAACAGTTTGGGAGCTAAATTGCAGAGCGTATCATCGAAGCTAGAAATACAGATGGAATGTTCCACAGCAGTTTTCATCACCATGGAAAAGGATCATGGGCAATTGGTTGACTATTCTAATTATTTTCACAGTTCTGGAAACTCTCATAGCGTCCCCTGTGTAAAAAACAGAGCACATCGCTACTAGAATTTTGAAGGTTCACAGTTTTTTCCAAGATTAACTCAAGTCATCAGATTTGTTGTTCGAATGGATAGGATCATCATCAAGTTTGTATGACACATGGAGATAAAACATATCATCTGCAAATTAGGATCTTGTTTCCTCGTTTGGAATGAAAGCAACAAATTTTGGGCTCAATTTTTTTGACAGTGGAAGGATAATATGATTTTCAGGTAGTTGAATATGTCGACCATTTCAAGACAAATGGTAGAGTGAAAGATTCGATCTAGCTTTGATGGCAGAGTGAAAGATTCGATCCA
>JZKD02S2247302.1:14653-36954 GCA_000966675.3 Picea glauca
TATGGACAATGGAAAAAGAATTGAACCCAGGAGGGTGATATCATTTATTAATTGGGAATTGTTCTTTAATCATTATTCCTAGTGATGGCGATGGTAGAAACCCTGTATAGACAAACTCCTCGAAATTTTACACAGGTATCAAGATAGAGATGCAATGGAGGATCCTTGAAATCAATTCCTTCCCATCTTGCCAATCTCTGTGTGTCTTGTATTTAATCTTAATCTTGAGAGGTGGCGTAGTCGCACTGTCATGTATCAATGGGTTATATGGGTAGATAGCTCTTGCCATTCCACATTAAGAGAACAAGCTCTGACCTGCCATGACTAGACAATTAACTTAATTAATGAACATGTAGAGATAGTGGATGGTCACCAAAAATTTCTTGTTGTGGGGTATTGTAATTTGTGGTGTCCATCGCTCGCTTGTAAAATCACCATAATATATGTCACTTAAAGTTAAAGTGAACTATAAATTATATGTTTTGTTTCTACATATTTTCATGGAGCAATGTAAAGTCGGAAACTATAATAATGTAAGGATCGACATCAATTTTTGCATATCACAAAAGACATATGATTCAAATTAAATTTGCATTATTGTAATTTTGTCTATCGAAATGCATTATTGAAAAATAATTGTGTGGTTTTCATTTTTTGAATGATATTATTAGGTGAAGATATGTTTCATACATTTAATATGAGAATAAACATATATAATTGACAATTATCATAAACTTGGATGTTAAGTATCCACTTCAACCTGAAACTATAAATTTCCTTCATAATGTGAATTTTAATGCTCTCACCACCCCACATTAAGAGAACAAGCTCTGACCTGCCATGATTCTGACCTGCCATGATTAGATAGTTAACTTAATTAATGAGCCTAAGGAGACATTGGATGGTCACTAGGTGCTTTTCATCTTTTGAATGATATTATTGGATGAAGATATGTTTCATTCTCAATGAAACATCTACTATGAGAATAAACAGATATAATTGAGAATTATCATAAATTCTGATGTTATGTATACAACAGGTTAATCAATATCAAAGTCCAACATTTATATTTTGAGATTGGTATACATTTATATTTTCTAATTATGAGATTGGTTAGTGTTTAATATGAATTAATATAATTTAATATTTGTTTTAATTATAGTTTTAGTGAGAGTAATAAAAGATAAAAATTCATTTTAATTTTAATGTTTTCACAAACTTGTTATAGGAAAATTAGAATTAAATATTGATTAGCCTAATTTATTTTAATGTAGTATTTTATAACTATAATTTAAGGAAGAAAAAATTGCAATAAAGAAATTATTTAAAAATAAATAAATAAACTTTATCTTATATTATGTTAGAATTAAAATTATATTTAAAAGCTTAAATACAATTATTACTGAGATGTATATGTTTATTTATAATTTTGATACTTAAAAAAGTATATTCATTGTCACTTATTGTTGTTTATTTTTATTTATAAGTATAATTTGATTTAATTTACCATTTAAATTGTAAATGTTTATGGAGACTTTTTGAAGATAGGATTTTTTTGAATCCTTGGATTGAACAATGGTTACTTTCAAAGTAAAAAATCTTTATCAAATAGTTGTATGTTACTTATGTTTAAGAATTGTTTTTGGATAGGTCATGTATAAACCTTGTATAGTTAGATTCGTCGAAATTTTACGCATCTACCAATTTAGATGTGTCTTGTCTTTACTCTTAATATTGGGTGGTGGCGTAATTAATTTACTTAATCTTGGGTAGTGGCATAGTCAATTTACATTAGAAAGTTAACATAGTTAAAATAATTATTGAACTTGCTGAGACAATGGTATGATTATATGCAGAAAGGACACATTAGATAGTTAACATAATTAATGAGTCTATGGAGACAGTGATATGATTATTTTTTAGTTATCGATTTCTGGGTTGAAAGGCCTAGCAATTGATCTCAACCGACACTTGACAAGCCTTGGTTTTAGTTCATGAGCTGCACACTTTACACTCTTTGTCTACCACAATTACTAGAAAGCGGAGTCCCCAACTAATTCTTTCCATGTCACCAATGTTTTGTTAGAAAACTGAGAGAGGGGGGGGTGGTGAATCAGTTGTTATTGTGCTTAAACAATTATGCCTATTTTAAACTCATTACAGAACACTCAATGATGATCACAATAATTCAAGGAAGTAAGCAATAGAGTATTCAACATCAATCACACACATGAAGTATACATAAACAGATATTTCTACGGAAACCTATAAAGGAAGAAAACCTCTTCTTCTTCAAATTATAGGTAGTATTTTTATGTTTTGTACATCATCTATCTTTAAGCACCAACTCAATGTGAGGCTACACCTCTGTTTTACAAGCTGCAACTTGTTGAGAGCACCAACTCTCTGGTTTCTCTAGCACCCACTAGAAGGAAGCACCAACTCCCTAAGTGTTCTAGCACCAACTTCATGTGACACAGGCACCAACCTGTATAACAGAGAACAATATTTCTCCCTTACACCACCCTACCACTCTAGTTTTTCTGACTGCAACCAGATGGAAGCTACAACTCCCTGTGTTCAAGTACCCACTTCAAACTCTGAGGACAACAGTCTTCCCTAGCACCACCCTACCACCCTTAGATATAAGTCTTTGCTTGCTGAAATTTATTACAGTGATATAGTATTTATCAATGGCTTACCAGTCTCATCATTGTTCTGCTACACTTCTCTGCTCTGCTTGCATCAGTGTCTTCCTTCTCGCATCTCCTTACGCTTTCTATTCTTCTGCGTTTTATGCTTTGTGTGTCATGTCCGTTCTGTGCGCTATGCCTCCCCTCTGCATTTTTTGTTTATATTGTTATCTTCGTTACATACAGTTCAACTTGTTTTACAAATTAATAGCAGCATCTCTCTATCACGGCATTTTACTTTTATTCCTTCTCTCATCATCTGTTACACTCTGCATATCCAACGCTCAAGTCAGGAATCTCAAAAACACGTAGGAATCATGATTCCAATGCTCAGTAACAATGATCCAGTTAGTGTAACTAAATCATAACTGATCAAGAAACCATGAGGTGAAACAGTGACCCTTCGATCAGATTCTATTTGATCGGAGTCGTTGGATTATACACATAGAGGTTTTTTTACTTTTCAATGCGTAAACTCCGATGTGGATCCTAGCAGCGCTAGCTCCTTCCCCTATCTTCTACTGATGTGACCTTGGGCGATGATATCATGTGACCATGTGATTGCAGGTGCGCCCAAAGGCAGTTTGAGGGAAACCTACTTTTAGCCCCGCAATTCACTACAAAGCTCCACGTATGCCTTTGGCGATACCATGGTTTTGATTGTGGCCCACTCAAGAAAAATTAAGACTCGAGCATGTTCTGTCCCCGCAATTGAACATGATCATTGATCTCCAATCCTTTGGCAATGCCACTCAATCAACGACTACTATCTTCCATCCTTTCTACCTTCCACGTGCAATACCATATCTCCACGATCTGTCGACACATAGCTTCCTTCCAAATCAATGGCTACGTTTGATTCCGACCTTCTGGTCTTCGAGAGTTTCAACTCTCGAAATTCTCTTTTCCCATATGACAATCTTTCGAAGTGGAAGATCTATTGACACTTGTCTCCTTGAATCTATGATCAGGATCTCCTCCGCGATTCCAGCCTTCAAGACTTTCAATTCTCAAACTCTCGTTTCTTTCGCACATCAATCTTCTAGAGTCGATGATCTATAGACACATGTCCTGACAGATCAGACAGTTCACACTTATCCTTTCACTACTTAATCTATCGACTAGGACTTAATCAAGATTGTGATGGATGGCCACCATTTACTTTGGCACTTAGGGACTTTAGATTGATTGTTTCTTCATTCGTCTCTAGAGTGGTCACCTTCTGAATAAGTCATAGGTAGTGGAGACCTCTTCCTATCGGTTAACACTTCCACTTACATTGTCCTTCCACTATACTAGATCAACGGTTGAGAATGCACTCGAAGTGATCTTCAAATTAGACAAATCATGTCCATTTCGGGACTTCAGTGTTCGTGACTTCGAGACTTTAATCATATGTTGGTGGTGAAACACCCGAAGTAAAACTCCCGAAGTGGCGTAACTTGCTTACATCACTTGATGATGTGGTACGAGCCGAGTGTCTACCACGTGTCACTCAAATTCGTGATTTGCACGTACCTGAAATTCCGATTTCAACTTGACACTTTTCATTATCTGACTGTGCCACGTGGCTTTGTTGACGTGGGTGAGATGTGTAGGCAGTGCAGTGGAGTGTGATGTGAAATGGGTAGTGGAGTGTGACGTCAAAGCGCGTAGGTGGTATGTATGAGTTGTTTGGTGGTTTACTCGAAGGAGGAGATATGCGGTAAATGGTAATTAGAGAGGGGGGTCTGAGTTGACAGTAAGGTGACACGTATGAGGGTCCCACATGGGAAATACCACCAAATCGGACCCCCCCCCCNNNTTAAAGGCAGAAAGGACGGGGAGGTCTGATATGCCCTGTCAACCATAGATATGAGTGTCTGATTATCGACTGCTGAGATTAGCGCACCCTTCTTCTAACTTGTCATATCCTTCCACTTTAGAATGATCTAACGGTTGAAATTTACTCCAGCTGTCCTGCTCTCTGGACTTCGGGGATTTCAAATCTCAAACTTTGCTCCCCTTTTATCCTATCCATCACTTATTTGATCTGACAGTCGTGAAGACTCTCGAAGCTGATCCACGATCAAGGATTTTTATCTAGATCATGTTTCTTTACTGTGCTTTCCCTTCTGAGATTTGATCTCTGCATAATGTTTGCTTCTCCTCTTGAGCTTATGATTTTCTTGGTTTCCATCATCGTTGTTGTTCTTGCCATCAATGACAAGCACACTCTTCCTATAAAAGAATTCCAACAATCTCCCCCTTTGGCATTCATGGCAACCCTGAAAAGTTGCGCCATTCTACTTAGACCTCCAACTTTAGCATCTAGACCACACCTTTTCTCCCCCTTTGACATCAATGTCAAAGAAAACATGCTCCCCCTGAGTTGTTGCAGTACTTTTTGGAGGTATCATATTTTCAACCAACACATACTCCCCCTAACAAGATGGACTCTCTTAGGTGAGAGAAGGGATGACATCCAACTTATGACAGAGATATTCAAATGGTGTATTGGCTAGGGGTTTAGTAAAAATGTCTACAATTTGTTCTGTGGTTGGAATGTAATGAACCTGAACAATCTGATTGGTGACCTGCTCTCTCAGAAAATGGTATTTTGTGGGGATGTGCTTGGTCTTGGAATGAAACACTGGATTCTTGGATACACTAATGGCATTGGTGTTATCACAGTGAAGTGGAATTGGATCAGTATAAGTTACCTTCAAATTTGCAAGATTTCGTATCATCCATAAGATCTGAGTGCAGTAAGTAGCAGTAGAAATGTACTCTGCCTCTATAGTTGATAATGAAATAAATCCCTGCTTCTTACTAATCTATGCTACTAACGAATCACCTAAGAAGAATGCACCTCCACTAGTGCTCTTTCTCTCATCCAAACAGTTTTCCCAATTAGCATCTGAGTAAGCAATTAATTGAAAAATCTAATTTCTAGGATACCAGAGACCATAAGTCATTGTACCCTTCAAATATTTGAATATCCTTTTGACAGCTGCTAAATGACTTTGTTTAGGATCATACTAATAATGACCTACCATTCCAATAGCTTGGATTATATCAAGACGAGATGTTGTGATGTACAGAACAATGCATATCATTGATCAATATGTTCTTTGATCAGCATCAGGTGAAATATCATCTTTACTGAGCTTGCAACCAACCACCATAGGTGTGCACACATGTGTAGAATATTCCATATGAAACATATTTAACATATCTTTCAAATACTTTTCTTGAGAGATAAATATCCCTATAGAACTCTGATTGATTCATAAACCAATAAAATATGGTATTTCTCCTATCATGGACATCTCAAACTCAGTCTTTCTTGAACCCTTTGTCCTCTAGAAATTTTTCCAGTCTATGATACCAAGCTCATAGTGCCTATTTCAGTCCATATAATGCATTTTTCATCTTACAGACATAGTCAGGATTATCTATCAGTGAATATCCTTCAGTTTGCTCCACATAAAAATCTTCTTCTAGATCTCCATTAAGAAATGTTGACTTAACATCCATCTGATATAATTTAAAGTTCTTATGACATGCATAGGCAAGAAACATTCGGATGGCTTCCAATCTTGCCACCGGTGCAAAGGTTTCATCAAAATGATGTCCTTCAACTTGTGCATAGACCTTACAGACCAGACTTGCTTTGTTCCTGACAACTTGTCCCTAATCATTCAATTTATTCTTAAATACCCATTTGGAACCGATGACATTTTTACCTTCAGGTCTAGGAACCATCTCCCAAGTATTGTTTTTCTCAATCTGGTCAAGTTCATCATTCATGGATTTAACTCAATGGTCATCTTCCTTGGCTTCATTAAAGTTCTTGGGTTCCACCATAGATATGAAGGCTATATGTGATTGATCGGTGTCTTTGATTATCCTTCTCCTTGTTTGTACACCTTTGTCTTTCTCACCAATTATCTTACTTGTAGGATGATTATTTTGAGTAATTCTGAAGGATGGATTTGATGTTGTCTATTGATTTGAGTATGCCTGAGTATTTTTATCTTCATCTGACTCAGAGTCTTCATTTTCTGATTCTTGGACCTGTTCATCTTCAGCTTCAGTTGTGTCCTTTGTAGAAGACTCAATATTGCTCACCTCTCTTAATGGGACTCCTTCATCAACCTTTAATTCAATGCAATTAACTAATTTAGACAATCTTTTATTAAAGCATCTATATCCTTTACTATTGGTAGCATATCCTAAGAAGATGCCTTCATTCGCCCTGTCATCATACTTGCCAAGGTTTTCATTATTATTCTTTATGTAGCACTTACTCCCAAAGACTTTGAAGTCTTTGATTGAATCAGGTCTTCCATACCACAGTTCATAAGGCGTCTTGTCACTGTGTGGTCTGAGGTGGGATTATTAAGAATATGGATTGTTGTGTGTATTTCTTCTACCCAGTAGGTTTGACCAATGTTCTTCTCATTCATCATTGACCTGGCCATTTGCGGAACTATTTTGTTTTGCCTCTCAACTACTCCATTTTGTTGTGGAGTTCCTGGGATTGTGTTTTCTCTCTTGATCCCATGTTTATCATAGAATTCCTTGAAATCACTTGACATAAATTCTCCTTCTTTGTCTGATCTTACTGCCTTTAACCTGTTTCTTGTTTGATTCTCAGTTAAAGCCTTAAATATTTTAAATTTCTCAAATGCTTCATCTTTTTCTTTGAGAAAAGAAACCCAAGTGAATCTGGAGTAATCATCAATGATCAACATGAAGTAGTTTTCCTTCCCTATGCCTTCTTGTCCTGATGGTCCACATAAATCCATATGAACTAATTGGAGTGGTTTCTCTGTTGAAGTAGAGCTCTTGGATTTAAACTATGTCATGGTTAGCTTTCCTACTTGGCAGGGTTTACACACAAAATATTGTGGCTTTGATATTCTTGGAAGATCTTTTACTGCCTCAAGATTTTTGAGCTTGATTAAGTGGTCAAAGTTTAGATGTCCAAGTCTCTTATGCCATAACCAGATTTCATCATGTTTTCTTAGATGACACTCTTCTCTATCTTTTTTCAACACATATACATTATTATATGTCCTTATGCCTTTAGCCACCACTTGTCCTGAGTTTACAGACTTGATATTACAATCTTTGGAAGTGAACACCACTTCACATCCTCTGTCACACATTTGACTTACACTGAGAAAATTATGTTTCAGCCCATCTACAAGCAGAATATCCTGGAATTTTCCTTTACCATTACTCAAACTCACCATCCCTTTACCCTTGATTTTACCTGGTTCATCATTTCCAAAGGTCACATTTTCTATTTTACTTATAGACACAAACTTATCCTTGTCTCTAGTCATGTGCTTGGAACATCCACTATCTATATACCAGGGGTCTTTTTGTTTTTGAGTTGAAAGTACTAGACCACATTTTTCACTATCTTTCTTTTTCCATGTGCTGGAATTTCTAGCTAAGGGTTTTATCCTTCGATCTTCTTTGTAATTCTTCAGATGGAAGTGTGCAGCTTTTTAGCCGAAGTTATGACAGTTATAGCATTCGATCTCATTTTTCAATAGGTCAAAGTGATTGGTGAAACTTTTTCTACTCATTGGCTATTTAGTTCTATGTTGCAAAGATTGTTTATTTATTGATCTCCTTAGTTGCATGTCTCTAAACTTAATTTGACAATTTGCAATCTTATAGCCAAAATTAGAGCAGTAAAAACAGTGACCATGGAAGAAATTTTGGTACCTGAAGGATGGATTTCTTTTCGGAATTTGTTTCTCCATCTTTTGATATCTTTGTTTTTTATCAGGGATCATCTTGTGTTTATTAGCTTTTGGTGGCAGAATACTCACATGGTTTGATTTTCTGCTGACTTGAAACTTGATCATATGTATTGGTTGTTTTCTTCTTGAACCACTTACATAACCTAACCTAGTATTTAACAAAGGAGATATATGTTTGCTCAGAATGCCGTTTAGTTCTTTTGAAGCTTTAATGCTTGGAAGATATTGGAGATACAATGCTTTAAACTTCTCCATCTCTTTTCTGGTTTTTACTACCTCTTATTCTAAGGCTTCACATCTTGCCTTATTCTCTGATAAATGTTGTTTCAGAATGTCCTCTATTTTCTTTACCTCTTCTAATTCCACTTTTAGCAGGGCAAATTCTTCATCAGGTTTTTTACTGTCTTTCTTGAACTATATCAGCATGTTTTTTTCTTTTCTTCTTAAATATGAGTCTAGCAATTTCTTCTAGGGCACTGATCAATTCTCCTTCCAAGTCAACAACACCTTCTTCATCATTAACATCACTTCATGTGATTTTATTATCATAATACTCTTTGGCCATAAGCATAAATTCATTAACCTTATCTTCACAAGAAAAATCACTATCTGTGTCTCCTGAAGATTCATCATTGTTTACACATAAACGTTTATTTTTACCAAATCTCTTGGATTTGTACTTCTCTTCACCTTCAACGTTCTAGTCCTTCTTCTTGTGTGGACACTTATATGAAAAGTGACCTATATTTCCACAGTCAAAACATTTGAAGGGCAACTTTCCTTGGTAATTGCACGATCCTTTCTTTAGTCTTATCACAAATTTTGCTTCAATTTCACCAGGCTCAGAATCCTCATTCTTATCTGCTTTAAATGATGATTCTCTAGTGGTGGGTTTATCTTTACCTATCCTCATTTCAGAAGCAGTCAGAGTTCCTAGGAGTTGGTCAATAGGAAGAACTTTTAGATCATTAAGTTCTTCTATAGCAGAGACCTTTGGGTTGAACCTATCTGGCAGAGATCTCAAAATTTTCTGAACTAAAGAGGCTTCCTCAATTTTTTCACCAAATCCTTTCATTGAATTTACTAGTTCTTCAACTATCAGAAAGTACTTCCCAACAGTTTCATCCTCTTTCATATTTAGTTGTTCAAATTGTAATCTATAGGTTTGAAGCTTGGCATCCTTTACCTTCTCATTACCTTCATAACTTCTAATGAGTTTGTCCCACATTTCTTTAGTAGATTCTAAGTGCATAACTTTTACAAATTTTTCTTCTGCAAGCCCACTCAGAATAGCATTCATAGCCTTAATGTTGAAGCTAAATTCTAGCTTGTCATCCTTAGAAGCTAGTACAACTGGCTTCACATAACCAGTCTCTACCACATCCTAGACATTTGCACCTAAATCCATTATGTAGGTTATCATCCTAACTTTCCAGAAGGGAAAGTTTGTTCCATTGAACAGGGGGGGATTATTGGTTGAAGTTCCTTCATGGCTAGTCATGCTTAAGATCTAGGATCTACTCTTAGATAAAAGGAACCCGCTCTGATACCAATTGTTAGACAACTGAGAGGGGGGGGTGAATCAGTTGTTACTGTGCTTAAACAATTATACCCATTTTAAATTCATTACAGAACACTCAATGATGATCACAATAATTTAGGGAAGTAAGCAATAGAGTATTCAACATCAATCACACACATGAAGTATAAAGAAACAAATATGAATGATAGGCAGTATTTTTATGTTATTTACACAATCTATCTTTGAGTACCAACTCAATGTGAGGCTACCACCTATGTTTTACAAGCTGCAACTTTCTGAGAGCACCAACTCTTTGGTTTCTCTAGCACCAACTAGAAGGAAGCACCAACTCCCTAAGTCTTCCAACACCAATTGGATGGAAGCACCAACTCCCTAAGTCTTCCAACACCAATTGGATGGAAGCACCAACTTCCTGTCACACAGGCACCAACCTGTATAACATAGAACAATAGTTTTCCCTTGCACCAACCTACCACCATGGTTTTTCTAGCTGCAACCAGATGGAAGCTACAACTCCCTGTGTTCAAGCACCCACTTGACACTCTGAGGACAACAGTCCTCCCTAGAACCACCCTACCACATTGAGATATAAGTCTTTTCTTGCTGAAATTTATTACAGTGATATAGTGTTTATCAATGGCTTACCAGTCTCATCATTGTTTTTCTACATTGCTCTGCTATGCCTGCATCAATGTCTTCCTTCTCGCATCTCCTTGTGCTTTTTGTTCTTCTGTGATTTATGATTTGTGCGCCATGTCCGTTATGTGCGCTATGCCTCCCCTTTGCATTTTTTGTTCATACTGTTATCTTCATTATATACAGTTCAACTTGTTTTACAAATTAATAGTAGCATCTCTCTGTCACGACATTTTACTTTTATTTCTACTCTCATCATCCGTTACACTCTACATCTCCAACGCTCAAGTCGGGAATCTCAAAAACGCATAGGAATCATGATTCCAATGCTCAGGAACAATGACTCAATTAGTGTAAGTGAATCGTAACTGATCAAGAAACCATGAGGTGAAGCAGTAACCCTTCGATCAAATTATGTTTGATCAACGTCGTTGGATTATACACATAGAGGTTTTTTGACTTTTCAATGCGTAACCTTCGATGTGGAGCCTAGAAGCGCTAGCTCCTTCCCCTATCTTCCACTGATGTGACCTTGGGAGATGATATCATCTGACTTTTCGCCTTGCAATTCACTACAAATCTCCATGTATGCCTTTGGTGATACTGTGGTTTTGATTGTGGCCCGCTCAAGAAAAATTAAGACTCGAGCATGTTCTGGCCCCGCAATTGAACATGACTGTTGATCTCCAATCCCTTGGAAATGCCACTCAATCAACGACTGTTATCTACCTTCCTTTCCTCCTTCCACATGCAATCCCAGATCTCCATGATCTGTCAACATGTAGCTTCCTTCCAAATCAACAACTATGTTTGATTCTAGCCTTCCGGTCTTCGAGAGTTTCAACTCTCAAATTTCTCTTTTCCCATATGACAATCTTCAAGATTGGAAGATCTATTGACACCTGTCTCCCTGAATCTATGATCAGTATCTCCTCCGCGAGTCCGGCCTTCGAGACTTTCAATTCTCAAACTCTTGTTTCTTTCGTATGTCAATCTTACGGAGTCGATGATCTGTAGACAACTGTCCGAATAGATCGTATGGTTTACACTTATCCTTTCACTGCTTAATCCGTCGGCTAGGACTTAATCAAGCATTGTGATGGATGGCCACCATTTACTTCGGCACTTCGGGACTTTAGGTTGATCGCTGCTTCATTCTCCTATGGAGTGGTAACCTGTTGAATAAGTCATAGGCGGTGGAGAATGCTTGCTGTCAGTTAACACTTCCACTTACACTATCCTTCCACTGTACTAGATCAACGGTTGAGAATGCACCTGAAGTGATCTTCAGATTGAACGACTCATGTCCATTTCGGTACTTCAACGTTTGGTACTTTAGGCATCTGTTGGTGGTGAAACTCTCGAAGTAAAACTCCTGGAGTGACGTAACTTGTTTATGTCACTTCATGACTTGGCACATGCTGAGTGTCTTCCACGTGTCACTCAGATTCATGATTTCCATGTACCTGAAATGACGATTTCAGCTTGACACTTGTCATTATCTGACTGTGCCACGTGTCTTTGCTGACGTGGGTGAGACGTGTAGGCAGTGAAGTGGAGTGTGATGTGTAGTGGGTAGTGGAGTGTGACATCGGAGCGCAGAGGTGGTATGTATGATTTGTTTGGTGGTTTACTCGAAGGGGGGGTTAGGCAGTAAGTGGTAATGAGTGAGGGGGGTCCGAGTTGATAGGAAGGTGACACGTATGAGGGTCCCACATTGGAAATACCACCAACTCGGACCAGCCCCCCCCCCCCAAAGTTAAAGGTGGAAAGGTCAGGGGGGTCCGATATGCCCTGTCAACCATAGATCTAAGTGCCCAATTATTGGTCGCTGAGATTAGTGCACCCTTATTTTAACTTATCCTGTCCTTCCACTTTAGAATGATCTGACGACTGAAATTTACTCCAACTCTTCGACTCTCCGAACTTCGGGGATTTCAAATCTCAAACTTTTCTCCCCATTTATCCTATCTGTCACTTAATTTGATCTAACGGTTGTGAAGACTCTCAAAGAAGATCCACGGTCAAGGATCTTGATCCGAATCACGTTTCTATACTGTGATTTCCCTTCTGAGATTTTATCTCTGCATATTGTTCACTTCTCCTCCTGAGCTTATGCTTTTCTTATTTTCCATCGTCGTTGTTGTTCTTGCCATCAATGACAAGCACACTCTTCTTGTAAAAACATGCCAACATGTTTGTCAAATCAATGGTCACTGACAACCGAACAGTAACCATTTTCATAGTCGAACCACTCATCCTCCACTAAAACTAGTTGTAGTGACCACTAAACTCATAGCCCCAAGAAAATAACAATAATCCTAAGTGTCCTGACCTTTAGAAGAGTTTTCCCTCCTTTACCACCACCAAAATGGTTAGAAACTAAAAACTATACCAGATTTATAACCTCTACCCTTGAGGAAACAAAGATCCAATTAATTACGTCCTCAAGTAGACCAAAGGTAGATCAAGGTATTAAATATTTTTAGGTTTAATACACAATCGAATGAAAATGACAAGGTTACTTTGGCAAATGAACATATCAACATATTTGCAATCATTATTTACTTGGACACAAAACAGGTCTTTAACTATGTGTAGATGGGTGTCTAGTTGGTGTTGGAGTATTTAATGCAGGTGACTGATAAATTAAACTCTCCCTCTTCACAAGTGACTGACTGACATAATGAAAAATATCAGTGATTGTGGTTAGTTGTGTTTCCTAGAATCGGTTCACTACGCACCAAACATACAACAAGCCATGAAACCTTCAATATTCTAAATAAACACATCATTAATTAGTGATCTTCTTGATCTCTTGTTTGAGTTTGGCCTAGACGAGTGTTTCAAATTTTCTGCCATCCTCTGAATTTAACGATGATCATGAGAGGTCGATTCACATTGCAACAATTTGACTAAAAGTAAATATATTTTCATGATTCATCATTTAAGAGGTTGACATGGTAGGGTTCAGGAACCAGGTGGCACTTAATCTCTGAGAATTGTGTGATATGAAATCCATGGATAGATATTTATTTATCTCGATCGAATTATCAATCATTATCACTCCCCGGGCTTGTGCATTTATCTTAAATGCCCATAACTATATGATTATTGGGTCATTGAAAATCAAACAGAATAGGAGTCATATGTCACCACTAATGGGAAATATATAATAATTTTATTCGGTTATCTAGTTGTGCATGTTATGCAGTGAATTTTTGTGTTACTTAAAGTTTTGGTTATTATTATTTAAGTACCAACATAATATGGAGAGAATATTTATCGATGACTACATGAGTTACTTTCCTGAGTTAGTGTAGATTGATGAAATGAAGGTTGTATATGTTTAATAAATCAAGGTAAGCATATTTCTTTAATATATATATATATATAAACATCCTGCAAAAAGATATTACACATACACTGGGATAGTATTTGAAAGTTCTTACGATGGGTTTTACAGATTTTGATAACTTGTTTAAGATAGTTAAATTGGATACGAAGTGGACAGTTGGCAATTAACTATTAGGGAGTGGTGTGTGGAAGCTATGAACTGCCATGATAGGTAGGCTTTCAGGATTTCAATGTTGTTTCAAAGCATGACTGATCCAAATGGATATCGGTGGCCACCCACTTTTTCCAACTGGCTCAAAACAGTTTTCTGGCAATTTGGGTAATTTACTATTTTTAGCATTTTTCACTTCCGGAGCCTTTTTTAGGCCCTAAATGATGTTTTTTGGGAAAACAGGTTTGCAATATGGAAATTCCTTCCATATTGTGCCTAAAATCAATCTCCTCGATGATACCTTTCCAATGGGCTATTATACACCTAAAACAGAGATCGTATGCAAAAGTTACAACCCCAGAAAGTTGATGTACTAACTTACCCAAACGGGGCCCACATGACTTTTGGCGCTTCATCTCCTAGGGTTAGGTTTTTGGATGTATAGGGTTTTTGACATTCTTGCTTATTGTAAAAATTCCTTCAGAGCCTCATTGTAATCATCTTCTTGCGAATGAGGCTCTAAAGGACCTTTTACAATAAACAGGAATGTCAAAAACCCTAGACATCCAAAAACCTAACCCTAGGAGATAAGTGCCAAAAGTCATGTGGGCCCCGTTTGGGTAAGTTAGTACATCAACTTCTCGGGGTTGTAACTTTTGCAAAGGAACTCCGTTTTAGGCATATGATATCCCATTGGAAAGGTATCATCGAGGAGATTCATTTTAGGTGCAATATCAAAAGAACTTCCATATTGAAAACCTATTTTCCCAAAAAAAAACATCGTTTAGGGCCTCAAAAAGGCTCCGGAAGTGAAAACTGTTAAAATAGTAAATTACCAAAATTGCCAGAAAACTATTTTGAGCCAGTTGGAAAAGGTGTGTGGCCACCGATATCCATCTGGATCATTGTCCCATTTCTTTCTTATTATTGGCCAATTGCAATCTACCTTTGGGCCTTTAGCCCCTTCATTTCATAAGAGAATGAGGTACATGCCTTTTTGTTGTACATGTAATTGTTGAGATTATTTACCTTGGGAGGTGTTCCCCCATGTGTTTGTGTCTTCTAAACACATGTGGGAAGTACTATGTACTTTGTGCCTTGTACTTAATTTCTAATTTCACTTTGACTTAGGAGTTTTAAGTCAAAAGTGAAATTTTGTCATTTATGCCTAAAATGACTATTAATTCACTTTGTGGGTGAATTAGAGACATAAAGTGAACTTAGGGAACTTAACCCAAAGTGGTTTTTCTGATTGATATTTCTTTTGAAGAGATCTCAAACTTTGATTAGATGGGATATGGGATGATCTCAACCATCCATATCCTAGGTTTCCTTATGGAGGTTCAAGAGGGGTGCAAAGGGAAAAGGAGAGCTCATTCACTCATTTTCTCATCTGGAGAGTTTGAGAGAAAGCTTGGAGATGAGGTTTGAAGCACTAGGTGAGGCTAGCTTGGGCAAATGCTTTCATGGAGAGAGGCATTAGGCTTGGAGCCTTGTTTATTTACTGAGGATCTTCCAATGTTGAGGAGGGCACATCAGTAGTGGGGAGGTCTTACACCTGTCAGATTGCAGTGGGATCAATTTTAGAGGGAGGCCACACATTATTATTAGAGTATTGTGGAGGGGTTTTCCATTTAGAGCTCACAGTTTGCATCTGTTACAGATTCAGTGGATTTGGGAGAATTTATGACGGGCACACCTTCCTAGGGTGCACCTGGTTCATTTGGACTTGTGTTTCAACTTGGATCAAGTTGCTATTGTATGAGGTTCATCTATATTTTTTACTTCTTGTATTCCACCATATATTCTCCTCATATATAGACATATATTCCAAACTGGTTTTCCCCAGGGGGGGAGTTATCCAGGGTCATGTGTGTTAGTCTTTTAGATTTTCTTATTTTTAGTTGTAAATATCTCTAGGTGTGTTACATTTATTTTGGTATGCATGTGCTAACCCTTGGTGACTAAAAATACATTCTAGAGCACCTAAATTGCAAATGTAACCATAAAAAATCAGCAAGAAGTTCCTGAACTATTGGCTGTCCTAAAATAGCAGCAAAACCTTCACAAGACAGTTGAAACTTAGATCCATTCTAAGGTCAAAGACAAATCCAATTGGCAGCTTGATAGGACCTGGAAAATCTTCATGGTATCAGAGCTGAGGTGGCTGATTTTTGAGCAGTTTGGACAACATATGTGTTGGATGTCATATACATCTTCTTGGGAGATTTATGTGGACAACCATTGATAGCTTTTAGTGGTTGTTAGTGGGAAGATTTTTGTAGAGGAAAATTGGGTAGTTGTGTCAGTTTTTTCGTCGGTCTCTTTTCACACCTACGGGGTAGGAGTGAGGCTGATTTGACTTGTCCTCTTTTCACACCTATATTGTTAGGAGTGAGGTCAGAGTTCGCTTGCCTCTTTTCACACCTGTGTTAACAGAAGTGAGGAAACGTTCATTTGTAGTCTATGCATCAGTGGGAGTGCAGTTTGGTAGAAATGTCAGCATCTCATATGTGTGTTGAGGAAATGATAGTTGGGGATAGAAATCGGTTGCCTTGGAAAGAGAGGATGCTCTTTGTCTTAGAGGACCTTGAACTATGGGACATAGTTGAGGCAGTTGTTCCAGTCATTCCTGTTACTGCTCCCGTCTTGGTGGAAAATTTTAGGAAGAGGAACAACAAGGAAAAGAGGACCATTCGTGATGCAGTACGAGACCATATCATTCCCTATTTGACTGGGAATACTTGTGCATATGAGATGTGGTCATCTCTATGCAAGTTATATGAGAGCTCCAATGAGAACCAAAAGATGGTTCTTCATGACCAACTTAGGGGAATTGACATGCTCAAGGATGAGTCGGTGACTTCATTCCTTAGTCACTACACCCAGATTAGAGACGAGCTTGGAGTTGTCGGAGAGGTGATGGACCCTAACTCTTTGGTGAGGCAAGATACGAATAGCTTCACCAAACCTTGGGGTCCATTCGTTTATGTCATTGTTTCCAGGGAGGTCATGCCTACATGGGAGAGGATGTGGCATGAATTCATCCAGGAGAAGACTAGACTTGTAGCAGAGGCCTCTCAACAACGACATCAAAAACAACAATAGTCAGGTCAGGGTGATCAGAATATTTCTCTTTGGACAAAGGGAAAGAAGAAGGCCGACTGTGGGGGTCGGCATGGTCCCAAGTTTGGGGCCCCACCACAGGGGAGTGGAGGATACAGAAGAACTAGTCAGAGTAGTGGTCAGAAGAGACATATGAGCAAAGTGAAGTGATTTATTTGTAATAAGTTGGGGCACTATATTGGACAAGGAAGAAGAGTGGTACTGCAGCTACAATAGAGGAGGCAGAGTTCCAGACTCTATTCGAGAGAGTGTGTGCTTTCCTCATATGTTGCACTTCAGTTGAGAAGACACCCAATATTTGGTATATTGACAATGGGGCTTTGAGCCATATGAATGGATTCAGAGATAATTTGACTGATCTCAGAGACATCGAGGTCAGATGGAGATTTCTCTTGGAGATGACACCTTGGTGAGAGTTGTTGGGATTGGCACTATTACCTTTCAGAGAGATAACATGCCACCTATATCGTTCAGGGATGTTCTCTATGTCCCTGGGATAAAGAAGAATTTGATTTCAGTTTCTACCCTCCAGGATAGAGGTCTTGAGGTGAATTTCAGAGGCACTGGGGTACTCATTCATCCTCAGGGGTCTTTGCTTTCCTTAGGAAAAGTGATTGGAGTGAGGGATGGGAAACTGTTCAGATTTATTTTACAACCTCTTCATGCATTGGCAGTGAGAAGCTAAAACAACATACAGACATGTGAGTTATGGCATCGTAGGATGGCCCACCTACATCATGCAGCTCTCGTAGGACTGAGAGAGGTTGTGACCGGAGTGCCACATATCAGTAGAGAGCACCAGGATGTTTGCAGAGGATGTGTGCTTGGTAAGTTTACCAAGGCCCTGTTCCCCATCAGTGATACTAGGTCAGTTGGGATACTATATTTAGTACACACGGACATGTGTGGGCCCATGAATAAGAAGTCCTTGAGTGGTTGTGAGTACTATCTCACATTCATTGATGACTACTCAAGGAAGACTTGGATCTGTTTTCTGAAGGCCAAGAGTGATGTCTTCAAATGGATCCAAGAGTTCAGAGCTCTTGTGGAGAACCCATTTGGAAACAGGATCATAGTATTACGGTTGGATAACAGTGGTGAGTACTCCTCCAGACAGTTCATAAACTTATGTGCCCAACATGGCATTAGAAGATAGATGATCGTACCATAAAACCCCCAATAGAACGAGGTTGTTGAGAGGAAGAACTGAGCTATTATCGATGCAAAAAGATCCATGCTACATGATCAAAGTTTTCCTTTGTACTTATGGGCAAAGGTGAGTGCTACTGCAGTTTACCTGCAGAACAGGAGCCCCCACAAGATATTGGGGAAGATGACTCCTGAGGAGGCCTTCACTGGTAGGAGGCCCGATGTCGAGCACATCAGGATCATTGGGTGCTTGACATTTTCTCATGCCCCCCTGGAGATGAGGACAAATCTAGACCCCACAACCCAAGAGGGGATTCTAGTTAGATACTCAGAGGTGTCCAAAGCCTATCACATCTACATTCCATCACTTAGGAGAGTGGTGGTGAGCAGAGATGTTCGATTTGAGGAGGATAGGGATTTTCAGAGATCTCTTGAGTCAAGAGTCAGAGTTGAGGATGATGAAGAGGCACCAATTGATGTCTCATAGGGAGAAAAAACATCAGGTTTCATGTACACCAATATCAGGGGTGACAAGGTCACTATGCACAGCTTCAGGGTCACATTCAAAGCATGTTCAGTTAGAGGAGGAACAAACTTTAGGTTCTTAGAGTGTTGCGATGAGTCATGAGGCAATCACTCTTGGGAAAAGAGACCTTACTTATCTGTTGACCACTTCAGGGAAGAGGAGACCTAGATGGTTTCAAGAGACCTTGAAGGAGGCCAAAGAGAATGTAGGGGAGCCCAAGAGCCAAATAAGAGAGAGAAAACCTCTAGTCAGATTTGGAGCATATTTGGCACTAGTGATGAGTATCAGGGATATTGAGCCACAAACATTTGCACAAGAAGTGGACCATCAAATCTGGAGAGAGGCCATGGTAGAGGAGTATGAATCCATTGTGTGCAATGATGATTGGGAGTTGGTTCTGAGGCCAGTGCGGAAGTTAGTTGTGACTTCCAGGTGGTTGTACAAAACAAAGTATGTTGTAGATGGAAGCATAGAGAAACACAAGGCTCGTTTTGTGGTGCGAGGCTTCTCTTATATTGAGAGATTCGATTATGATGAGACATTAGCACCAGTTGTGAGATACACCTCCATCGGGAGTATCATTTCCATAGCATCAGAGTTGGTTGGATCATTCACCAAATGGATGTGAAGACCGCATTTCTAAATGGATTTATTGATGAGGAGGTGTACATAGAGAAGCCACAGGGGTTTGAGGTGAGTGATAGGGAGACTCGAGTGTGTCTTTTGAGAAAGGCACTTTATGGTATGAAGCAAGCTCCTCGAGCTTTTTATTCACACATAGACACATACTTGCTTCAAATGGGCTTCAAGCAAAGCGATGTTGATCCTAACCTCTATTACATCATTAGAGGTGAGGACATGCTTATTCTCATTAGAGGTGAGGACATGCTCATTCTCATTTTATATGTCGATGACTTGTTCATCACTGGAGCCAAGGATCTCATAGATGAGTGCAAGCTGGGACTTACATCAGAGTTTGAGATGAGTAATATTGGATTGATGCACTACTTTCTAGGTATGGAGGTATGGCAGGAGGAGGGTCACATATTTCTCTGGCATGGGAGTATGCAACATATATTTTGAGTAGATTTCAGATGGAGGACTGCAAACCCATGTCTACACCCATGATTACCAACTAGAACAAGCTTAGTGCTTCAGATAGCCAATTGGTAGATGCCACAATTTACAGGCAGTTGATTGGTTCACTCATGTATCTGTTCAACACCAAACCATCTATTTTTTTTGTCGTGAACACTCTCAACTAGCATATGGTAGAGCCGAGGAGTGTTCATATGACAGGGGAACAACATGTTTTGAGGTACATTGCTGGGAAAATTGATTATGGCCTAAACTATATCAGAGGTGATGGAGTCAATTTGGTTGGCTACACAAACTCAGACTGGGCAAGATGTGCTACTAATATAAAAAGCACCTCAGGGTGCTACTTTGTTTTGGGGTCAGGACTTATTTCCTGGTTTATCCGGAAGCATAAGTCAGTTGATTTGAGTTCGGCTGAGGCAGAGTACATGGCGGCCAATCAGGCCAGTTGCGAGACCATTTGGATTCGTAATATGTTGGTTGGATTATTTGGTCAGGAGATGCCACCGATTGTCATACAATGTGATAATCAAAGTTGCATTAAACTCTCTGAGAATCCAATGTTTCATGATTGATCGAAGCACATTGAGATCAGGTATCACTTCATCTGTGATTGGGATCAGAGAGGCACAATTCAGTTGCAATATATATCGACTGATGACCAGGTTGCAGATATACTCACCAAGACCCTGCCAAGGGGAAAACATGTCTACTTCAGAGACAAGCTGGGCTTGGTGAGGAACACCTTCCTCGGTAAGAAGAAGTGTTGAGATTATGTACCTTGGTAGATGTTCCCCCGTGTGTTTGTGTCTCCTAAACACATGTGGGAAGTACCATGTACTGTTTTCCTTGTACTTTATGTCTAATTTCACTTTGACTTAGGAGTTTTAAGTCAAAAGTGAAATTTTGTCATTTATCCCTAAAATGACTATTAATTCACTTTGTGGGTGAATTAGAGACATAAATTGAACTTAGGGAACTTAGCCCAAAGTGGTTTTTTTGAGTGAGATTCTTTTGGAGAGATCTCAACCTTTGATTAGATGGGAGATGGGATGATCTCAGGGATTCATATCCTAGGTTTTCTTATGGAGGTTCAAGAGGGGTGCAAAGGGAAAAGGAGAGTTCATTCACTCATCTTCTCACTTAGAGAGTTTGAGAGAGACATTGGAGATGAGGTTTGAAGAATTAAGTGAGGATAGCTTGGGCACATGCTTTCATGGAGAGAGGCATCAGGCTTGGAGCCTTGGTTATTCACTGAGGAGATTCCAGTGTTGAGGAGGGCACACTTGTTGAGGAGGGAGCATCAGCAATGAGGAGGTATTTGTAAATTCTAATCTTGTACAATATCTACTACGAATTGATATTCTGAAAAGAACAGAAAAGATACAATGGAAAATACAAACATTACTCAGAGATTTTTCACCTGGAAACCCAAACCGGGAAAACCAGCATATAATATATTTATACATTGTGTTACATTGTTTACAATACAATATACATATAGGAGCCAGCGGCATCCAAAACCCTAACCCAATGACCTAGATTAGTCCAAAACCCTAATTCCTTAACCGGAAATAGAAAATCATCGGAAAAAAACCATGTGCCAAAAAAACCACCTAATATCATGTGGTCCCAGAAATATGTCGTCCCGGTAATATGTCGTCCCGGAAATATGTCGGCCTGGCGGAAATATGTCGGCCTGAAAAAAAAAAATCGGGGGGGCTGCCCCCGAACCCCCGCGCGGGGGGCTCCGCCCCCCTGTGCACCCGGCGCAGGCGCTCAGACACTACTACTCATGCAAAGAATATAACACATACCCAACATTCTCCCACTTGTTGTTTTCTTTGTACATGGGGGGTTACAGGGTTATATAGTCAACAATCCAGGGCAACAATGCCCATGGATCCTCTACACCAAGAGAACTTCTCAGTGCTCACAGATTTTGTTAATTAATCTGCAACATTATTCAAATTTTCCACCTTCATCAGTGATACTTTCTTTTCTTCAATCATGTCTCATACAAAATGATATTGAACATCAATGTGCTTTGTCTTTGAATGATAAGAAGGGTTCTTCGCCAAGAAAATTGCACTCTGACTGTCACACTCTATCCTTACAGCTTCTTATACCAACCCAATACCAGAACACAATCTTTGTAACCATACTGCTTCCTTACTTGTATGAGTGGCTGCCATGTATTCAGATTCTGTAGTTGAAAGTGCCACTACAGCCTGTCTTTTGCTCATCCAACTTATTG